>UZAF01017635.1:5505-24187 GCA_900617895.1 Haemonchus placei
GTGGGACTGGGTAGGCATGGTGCACTGGGAAACTGCTCGAACGAAACGCCACTGTCAATAAGGAGGTCTACATTACCCAGCTGAACAGTGTAAGTGAGGCTATTCGGCTGAAAAGACCTCATAGAGGTGGTCAAGTCATCTTGCTCCACGACAACACCAGGCCCCATATTGCTCAAGTCGTCAAAACAGCACTCCAAGAGCTTGAATGGGGGGTTCTTCAGCATCCACCGCACTCTCCGGATCTTGCACCTCCCGACTATCACCTTTTCCACTCTATGTCAAACCCAATGAGGGGTGTTACCTTCGATGGCGAAGGGGACCTTAAAAACTGGCTCAACAAATTCTTCGACACCACAACGGCCGATTTTCGGCGAATCACCATCAACAAATTGGTCGAGAGATGGGAGGAGGTCGTGAACAGTAACGGAGGATACATCATTGACTAATTTATTATTATAATTATTGTTTTTTGGTTCAGATAATTCTTCGTGAAAAAACTCTACGAACTTATGTTACAACCCAATAGGATGTTGAACGCGAGAAGTCTAGCTTCGCGAAATTTCGCACTTTCACGATTTTTTGGGCTCTGAAAACCGTGTTGCGTTTGTAACAGAGCCCTGGCTTGAAAGCAAGTTTTCTGATGCTGAGCTTTGTGCGCACCTGCCGAACAGTTTGATTCGAAGAGATAGGTCGTCTCGAAGGGGAGGAGCTATGTGCGCTTTTGTTCACGATCTTTTGCTGTTTTAAATGGTCATTTTTAACTGTAAGGGATTGTTCTCTAAGCTCACTTGTTTTGACATTGTTCTGCAATCCGGCAGTAACCATCGTATCTTATTGATCTACCGTCCGCCTAATTCTACTAGCGGTCAAGATGATCTCCTATGATCGATGCTTGCTGATCTGGTCTCAACGGCACCGCGGTCCGCAACAGTGCTGGGGGACCTTGACCTCAGCGTCGATGCGGACCAGCAAGCTGGGACTGTGCCAGTGACGCGCAAGTTCTTCTCGGATTTCGAGTCCCCATCTCTGTTGCAGTATGCTGATTTTCCGACCCGTGGAAGCAAAATATCTGAGGTCATGTTTTCATCAGCGAACAGCATTGCCCGCATCTACGCCATGCCTCCTCTCCACTCTTCCGATCATGCAACTATTTGCTTCTCTATGCCCGAAATCACTAGGGAAGAGCCGCCAGCTTTTGTCAGAGATTTCAAGCACTCAGATGATAAAGCTATTGCATGCGTACTATCTCACTCGAATTGGTTTGTGACTTTGACAACTATGAGAGTGTGGATCACCTATATGCTCGGTTCTGTAATGTTATCCACAGTCTCATTGATTGATGTCAGCTTATCCCATTTAAATACGTAATTTATTTCAACAGTGAGGGAAGCTAGTGAGGGAAGCTGTTTTCCAACTGAGAGATCCAGCCAGCTCAGAAACATGTCAGGGAATCAAAAAACTGAAATTTCATTTGAAGCAGTTTCTAGCATACAAAGTGAAGAAAACACCTCATGCAGGAAATTCGAAACATTCTATGCATATGTAAAATCATTTGTTAACCATAAATCAGTGAAGCATGTACTCGAAGGAGCGAATGGGCATAAATGCACGACGCAGGCAGAGAAAAGGGAAGCCTCAGCGAATTACTTCGAAAAGTTTTTGTGACACCCCCCCCCCATAATGCATGTAGCTGTGGGATCGATTGGCAACGATACGGTTGGTGAGGGATCCTCCGAGCTACTGAGTGTCATTCCCATAACGGTTCGAAACATCTTCGCTCTCTCAAGCCTTCATTCCTCTATTACATATGATGGAAGTCCCCAACTCTTTTTGAGCGCTTCGCTAAAGAGCTGGCTATCCCTCTGGCTCATATTTTTAATATCTTCATGATGTTGGGTGAGGTCCCTTGTATCTGGAAACACGCTATAGTAGCACCTATTCCTAAAACCAATGAGGCTAGTCATGTCTGCTCTTTTCGACCCATAAGCATCCTTTCCCCTCCGCTCAAAGTCATGGAGAAGATTCTGCACAAATACCTGTTGGATTGGGTGGCGAAACAGCAAGGTATCCCTCAGGAACAGTTCGGCTTCCTACTCAAACGTTCACCTGCATTCACTGCTGGACACAACTCACACATGAATAGAGTCCCTCAATCTAGGGCAAAAAGTCGATGTTATCTGCTGCGATCTAATAAAAGCCTTTGATACTGTATGTAGGACAGCCCTTACTCAAGCTAGAGAGATTAGGGGTCCGAGATAATTCTCTGCGGTGGTTCGAGTCATGTCTTGCTGACTGGAAAATGAATGTTCGCTTTTCTAACTACATATTCAAAGTGAGGAGCTGTCCATCAGGAGTACCTCAAGTAGGGACCCTTTCGCCTCTCTTATTCTCCATATACACGAACGACCTCCCAAAATTCGTTAAACACGATCAGAGACTTCACATTGCAGCTTACGCTGATGACATCAAGGTCTCACAATCAGTTGCATACGAGGAGAAGGATCGCGATATGGCTCAGACCCATTGAATCGTGCTGTCGAGAGCATACTTCGGTGGTGTAATCTTATATCTAATTTATGGGAGTTAAAGATCACTCCTATGAAGACCCATTTGTGTTTTTAAGCCCTCCACGCTAGAGGTGCACTTTCCTGATGGTTCAGTTAATGAGCGTTTACAACAATCAAAGACTTAGGTGTCAGTCTTTCTAAATAGTTGCAATTGTCCCATCATATAGAGCTGATATCTAGCAAGGCCCTCAGGTATTGCATATGCTGTTCAGAAATATCCACAGTTCCGATGTGGATTTATGAATTAGGCTCTATAAAACTTATGTTCTTACAGCAGTTGAATACTGCAGCCCTGTCTGGAGCCCACTCTCGATCAAAGATATTCAAAAGTTGGAGAATGTTCAAGAAACTTTTACAAGAACTTTGTTCTATAGAGCTTTCCCTGATGATGACTATCCCCCAGCCTTACCGTCTTACCAATCCAGACTCAATGAACTGAATCTCAAAAGTTTGTTTTACAGACGCGTCCAGTCAAATTTGGTCCTGGCTTCTGAGATATTCAGGGGAGTGCTGCGGGTAATGCCAGATATTGGAGGTTTTGACCAATCAACGAACGAAGAGGCGCATTCAAAATTACAACCACAATTACAACCAGATCAAAGCGCTTCAGAAACTTGATCTTTAGGTCATGAACATGTACAATAAGGCAGAACAACCTTAATCACGCTACACAACCTTCGGCCTGGCTTGCCGGAGTTCAGCTTTGAGGCTATTTCTCATTTACCAACACGGGATGTCATCAAGGATGAAGAGATGAAGAAGCCACTGGAAATCACACTTAACGATAATCACATCACTTTGATAGCGGGATGTAGGGAGCCGAAGTTTTCGTCTAAAGGAGTGTGGTGAGCCAATCTTGGACCACCACGGGACATTTCAAAGGTAGGAGACGTTCGATACTTTGGAAGAGAGCAACCACTAGCGGTAGCGAACAAGCTGTGAAAGCTCGAATGTATGAGTGGGATTTACATACGAGCTGGGAGCAGTTTCCTGGTATCCTCTAGCCAGCGATGCTTCAAGAGCCTGAAGGGCAGTGATTATTTCGAGCAGTGGTTAGACTCGCAATGCTCTGTGGCAGCGAGGACCGGCCAGTAGACAAAAAACATGAATTGTACTTCAGGCCGCAGATATGAGAATGTCAAGATGAGCCTTTGGCTGAGCCTGATTGGATCGTGACAGGGATGAGGGCTTCAAGACGACCATGCAGTTGGCTAGTATCCAGTTGGAGATGCAAGAACAACGCTCGCGATGGCATGGGCACGTTCTGCAGAGTGTACGAGATCATTTAATGTACGAGAAGCGATAGAATTCGAGGCTCATAATAAGCGCCCAGAAGAAAAGATGGAGGGACGAGGTCAGGTCACGTCTCCAAAGTGAAGGTAATGGTAGAAGACCTTACAGATCGAAGAAAGAGGGGACAGCTGAAAAGAACAGCGGATCCTACGACTACGCAGGATCAACCTAAGGACTAGAAGAGGAAGGTAACGAGATCAAAAACTGGAACTTTCAAGAGTAATAGGGACTAGAGCTAATACGTCTTCAACAAAAATATTTGCACATATCTTTTGCAGGGAAGGATTTCAATGTTGTTGGTAAAATGACATATTACCACATCCCACTGTGATTAATATAATACCTACATGATTCGCCGAAATTAAATAATTTCGCAGTGGAATAATAAGTAGAGTGGATGATTCGGTCCAATTTTCTTCCTTTTGATTCCCATCGCGACAAAACCGAACATTTAGATAGTTGCAGAGCCAATGCAGCTTGAGATCATGTACAGCAGATGTATTTGCTATATTCAAGAAACCTTCTAGCATTCTAATTGTTTTAGCAGTGCGCCCGCTTTTCCATGTCCACAATTATGATTCCTTAATCCATATGTTCACTAATACACGTTAAAACCTCACAGTACTGCAGCACTAATGGTTCCTAGTTTGTCATCATTTTCTTGCAATATACACTTTTAATGAAGTTATGGTTGACATTCAAATGCTACGGATAATGAAGGATCGACTTTCGTGGTTTGATGCACCGCTGAACCACACAATGTTGCATGCCATAGAATCGACATGCCGACGTGGTTTCAATTAAAACTGTTTAATATATTCGCAGCTTTTGAATGTCAATCATAACTTCAGTATACTAAACGTGTGAAAGTAGAAACCAGATTCCTAGATTTCCAGAACTCATCACAAGCACCTTATTCTGCGGAATGGATTGCTAGTTTTTAAGGTCAACTCAAGTTATACTATTTTGTTTGGAATAAACTGGAAAATTCTACTGCTCAAGAGCTGGAATGACCTTCTGATGCAACATGTTTCTAGCATCATACCGTGCTGAGAAGTCTCTTTTCAACATTGAGAACCCCACTCCAAAGACTTGTGTGGTAGATGAAAATTCCACCGGGAATTTTTTTCGAGCACAAGTGCCTGGGTATCATGGGCTAGGTACAAAAGAATGCGCATTATAAAATAAGTGGGATGCTGAAGGTTGCTAGAAACTGCTTTTAGAAGGAAACTTTAAAAACACACGTACTATTTGAAAACCATCAGATTGTTTACGCCAAACTTCACTCTTCTGCACTTCTTTTCACGCAATGCTTCATTTAAAGGAACTCGTTGATGACTAAATAATTTGACATTCATTGAAAAGACGAATGTGAAAAAAACAATGTAAACAAATGTATAGCGAATATTGTCCTGACAAATGACAGACAAAAACTTCTATCTATGTGGTTGTAATACTAAAGTGTTCCTAAGTGTAGAAAAGGGAGTCCAAGAATCTTGGTTGGTTTGTGGCACAAACAGGGACGTGCAAAAAATCAGATATAGAAAAACTTACAATATGAAATTTGCATGCAGTAGAAAGAAGGTGTTGTCACACTTGGTAACAGTAGAATCACTTGTTGCAAAGGTCGCACAAGAACTTTCTTCCTTGAACTCACCGAAGACTACATCGTTGCCTTGATGACTGGAAAATGCAGAACAAAAATAACCCTAGCGCTTATTGATATTTAGATGTTTCAAGCTCACTACGACCGATTCAAAGCTTAATATGTCTTTATAAGCTTGAGAGAGCGCTGAATGCTTCAACAAGCATAGCTTTCCGCTAAAGCATGCAACCTAGCTGGACATTGACTAGAACACTCCCTAGAAATTTGACGGTTCAGAGGCGATATTGACCGACCGGCTCAACACGTCGTACGTGTGAGCGCTGATAAGCTATAGCATGTAAGCCATTGAAAGGGCGAGGGCAAGCGGGTCTCGGTCGTGTAAGCAACGGAGCACGGTGCCCGGATAACACTGTACGGGTTTGAGTCTCGTCCGAGACTGAAGATATGTCCATAAATCGCAAACCTTGTGAGACTCCCTAAAGAATCATTTTTGTCAGAATTCAAGCATGGCATTGTCTTCGCAATGAAGATGTTCGAGAATTGAGTTATGAATTATGTCAATACCAGTGGGGTCGCCAGACTTACGCGGTGCCTCATTCCTTACTGTCAGAGTAGTTAGAAAATGTGGTTGGGGGGAGGGGATTCTTCGCTTTCACGAGGGTAACCGACCTTACCTGTATTCAGAGACGGACGGCTTCCGAAAGATTTAACAATAGAAAAATATCGAAATGCACAGATGGGGCCTGACCCTTCCCACTTCCCCCCACCCCGCGAAGACCTCGATCGCAGTCATTCTGCCTTTCAATTCCGTTGATTCCACGTTTCTAATCATACAATTTTACAACTTAATTATTACCTAACAACCTGTTTTCATGACGTATTACCTTCAAAGGCATGTGAACATTCCCCTCCACTCGCCAGTCGTTATGATGTGACCAAATGTCGTGCTCAAAGTCTGCACTCAAATCTCACCCACACTCTTGGGTGCAGTTCTACTAAACATCAGTGAAAAGCTCATTCAGGATTCGTGGTCGTAATGACAGCGCATAACAATGGAACTCAAGTAATGAACGAATAGTGAGATTTGACAACCAAAAATACTGGATCGTTTTCAATGAAAGGAGGACTGTCTAGACCGAGCACTTCCTTTCTATCACAGAGAGGCTGGGAGATCACCAAATCATCCGAACGCCAGTGAATTAAGTACATTTGGGTCTTCCTAGTTCAGAATTTGTGATCGCGATTCTGACTCACTGAATAGCAACTGCCTTGAATGTTACATTTTCACCTATGTTATCCACATCGAAAAAGTATCGATTGCCATAGCGTTGGTTAGCAGGTACGACTCTCTGGAAACAATATTGCATCAACTGTTTCCAATGACAGGAATGCGAACTATCATGAATGATTGCCAAAAATTGGGAACTGAAATTCATAATTAGTGCATATAGGCATGAATATATATATATATATATATATATATATATATATATATATATACATATATATACATATATGACATGTGATATATTCATGTGATATATATGTATATACTATTGGTATAAGTCTTTACACATTTTGCAATTATCCTTGTTTGTTTATCTCTCCCTTCACAACAATTAACAATCAACAATATGTGCACCATTGTTGTCGAAGACATATTGCCATGGACCAGGCTATTTGTGGATCCCGCTTGCATAAAATCCCTGAGGCTTCAAGGACAAAAACTCGCCGATGCATGTTTCGAGTTGGTTCACATCATCGGACTTCTTATTTTCGAACATTTGGATAGCGACACGAATGAGCAGGTGATAATCTGTTAGAGCCAAATCTGGTGAGTGCGATGGGTGAGTCAGAACTTGTCATGCACTGAAGCATTGAAGTTTCCTCTGGGTCTCCGCAATACGACGGACGGGCAACATTGTCGTGAAGAAGGTAAACTTTGCACCGTTCTCTTCCAGAGCTGCTGCAACACCAGTGAGCGATTCAACTCCCACCAGCTGAGCATCGCCTTTAGAGGTTGGTGTTCTAGTTCGGGGGTCGGAATATCATGCTCACTGCGTCCGAGCCAGAAGAATCTGGACCTGCCATCGACTACTGGTCCCTATCCTGCCGACTGCATTCCTCGCAAATTTAAACGCTCTATGTTCAAGGAAATAATTCTTGCGCACGTCCATCCCTTGAGGGCAAAGTGCAAGTCTGTTCGGATCACCAACAGCCATGACCAGAGTTTGCTGCTTGAACGTAAGGGACGTAGGTTGAAGGGAACATTAGTTAGAATTTCCTGTCGATACACTCACGCAAACACAAGACAAATCAACAGACAAGCTTAGCGCAATATACATAGCAGGATCAATACCTTAAAACCGTCATCAATTTAAACCACATCGCTTTCCATGTGAGTTTCGAGTGAGATTCCGTTATCCACAACATCGATGAAAAATATGACCGGCTCGTTCAACATCTTCACGATGGTATTAGGAAGACAGAGAATTTATAGGTAGCCAAGAGACCTATCTCCGCCAAGAGCTTCGAGCTAATACGCGTAGAATCGCGGGAGCTGCAGTCAATAAGCAAACGTTTGAATTGCGAAGCTATGCACAGACGCAACAAGGGAAGATCCTAAAAGGGGAAAGCAGCAGTTCTGCTCGCAGTTGCAAAGCTTGAGAAAAGCAATTGCATATCAGGTCATCCAAGGAGCCTCACACTAGTCGTGGTTGGAACTCCGGCTAGGATCTTCACGCGGCACCCATCGGAATGCAAAGTACATGCAAGCAAGACTTTGTTGCTGTCTTGTCTTGTCTTCTTATTTTAACGCGTTAATCAATCCAGTCTGAGGGGTGCGCCCACGCATTCGTCTTCCACTCAAAATCGCAGTGGCGTACTGAATGGCTTGCGGTAGCGAACCGATGTACAAGTCAAAGTTTCTATCTTCCCAGACGAGTCTGTTACCGAATAAGCGACCCCGAAGGATACAAGGCTTGTTTGGCCTAGGTGGATATCGATTCGGAGTTTGAACCCGTGGCCACGCGTGTATGAAGTGCGCCAGTTGCCTCCACACCACCTCCGCCCTTGCTGATGTATAAGAAGGGATGTTTCGACAAAGGGGCAAATATCGCCAAAACTGCCTGCTATCCGTAATTTGCAAACTTTCCATACAAGTCATCCTTAACAGGATCGGCAGAATAGTGGCCGAAGCTCTGCCACGCCAGCAAGCAAAGTTTCGAGAAGTGCTCAGCACAATTGATTACTTTCGACTGGCAAAAGACTCTTCGAAGTATTGCCAGAGTGTAAAATGCGGTTGTGGCTTACGTTCATCGCCTCGAAGAGGGCCTTTGTTATCGTCGAGACAAAAGGACTAGTTGAAGCCCTGGGAAACCACGGTGTTCCTACTCGCTATACATTGAAGCTCGTGAGCTCAGCAACTTTACGATCAGGTTTTCACCACGCCATAAGGAAGTCGTCGGCAACTTGAAGAGAGGGGTATGGCAGAGCGACACCATCTTGACCAAACTTCACAGTGCCTCACTCATGAAGTCGTCATTTTGGATGGCAAGACTCGGGAGGGAAGTCAAGGGCTGCTGATCCCATCATCTCCGTTTTGCAGAGGACGTCGTGCTTGTAAGCGGAACGGATACTGTTCGAATTTCACAGCACTTGTGGAAGTGAGGAGCGGATTAGTTTCTTATGCTCCTCTCACGCTCATTGGTATAATCTCTGAATTATCTCAGAATGCTCTTGCTACTTGTGCCTAGGTCGAGAAGTCAATATGATGAGCGATCTAGCTCCGTGGCTTAGCAGAAGGAAACGCGCGGCACGGGCAGCATTCAAGAATATNGAGGGAGTAGTGAAGAAGAAAGAGAACATGCGGTTCCGCGTCCACCTTTTCGACACTGCGACCCTTCCTGCCTTGACGTAGGCCCAGAAGACTTGGACTCTACGAAAGCAGTATGAACGTCCAGTCAACGTTACTGAACGCACTGCTCTCAGAATTCTCCTATACACACAAGTGCAGAAGGGAATCCGGAGTTCAACCTTCATAAACAAGCGGAGGTTAGGAATGCTGTTGCTCATGCCAAGAAATCAAAGATCAGGTGGGTAGCACACGTTACGCAATATCGCGATGACCGATGGATTAGGACTGCTACTGACTGTGTCCTCCGGAATGCCAAACGAACACCAAGACGGCCGACAGCACGATCGTCAGACTCCTTCGTGAAAGCTCCAAATGTAAGTAAGCTGTACTTTATCTCCGCGAACTTCTTTTGCGGAATCAAATCAGATAATAGTTAGGTGTGTTGGGCGAAATCATAATAGTGACCATTCAGTCCAATTTTCATCCAGTTCAATCGCATCCAACCGCGAACCAATCTCAACATCCTCATTTCTGCTGAGTAGATTCACACGGTCCCTATCTTCAGCCCGTCAATCGCTATCTTGGAGTATCGCGAGCCTCAATGCCGATGAACTCACACCAGTTCATCTGATATACCCTCTTATTTCCATCCTTTACAAATTTGTGCACGCTACTCTCGGAAGCTGAGCTCAAAGTTCGAAAGTGTTGTTTTCTCCAAACGTCTCCCCCGTAAACTTGTTTGGCTGTAGGTACTTCCTCGGAATGACAAGCCTTCTCGTCACGCTACAGAAGTCCATTCTCTGCCAGCGTGCTCTGTCACTTTTGCAACATGTCTTCAACTTCTTTCCTACACTCCGCTATTGGAGCGAGTCACCAGCGTAGAGATCGTCACTCAGTAGTCAATCAACATTCAATGCAGGTTCAAGAGGAGCGAGCCCAGAGCTGATCATTGATGAATCCCAACTGAAATGTCTATTGCTCTTGTCAACCATTGAGGTGGGCGCTCATCTTGATCGTTTATCCATCGTCCATCGTTTATCTTCATGGTCAGGAACATTATCTGTTCTGAAACGTTTCGTCCTCGGAGCGCTCTTTGGAGAACAGGACACGGTAGGTGGTGAACTACCCTATTCAAGTGGAAGGATATAAGCAGGCGTTTTCTTGATACTCCTCCATTGCCTGTCTATCTTTAACGACGGCATCTTTCTAGACCTTTTACGAATTGAAATCTCTTTTCGAAAGATACGCACAGACTCTCGTAGTTTAACAAACTCCTGGCCTAACTCTACGGTGTGCACAGCCATAGTGATCCCATCTCTGTTAGAAAATCCGTCGCAACCTATTTCTGCTTGAACGTGGGAACTGCTGCTTCTCGAGACATCGCGAAACTCTCTTCAGCAGACGCGATGTTCAGAACCAGGTGAGTCGCCCAACCACGTGCTATTCTAGCGCCTTCCAGAACTCATTCAGCATGCCATCAAGACCAACAACTTTTCAAACCTCAACAGATTCCATTCTCGACAAATGAGCTCCTTCGCGCTCTGCACGCGACAAGGGTGGCGCAGCTCCGAACGAAACCAAACAAGTGCAGCTTGTTTCTGACTATCGTCACCGTTAGCATTACCAAACTTTAAGCGTTTATTTCGCTCTACTAGTCCTTTTCGACACGAGAGCGACAACGGAAACAATTCCATTACGAGTTTGGCCTTGAATAGAAAGGGTTGAAGGGTCATCTTCCACAACCCTTATTTAACCCTTTGCGTGCCGCAGTGTTTTCGCGCTGGCTGGCTCATGTGCTCGGCGCTTTCTTCAGAAGCGACGCCTCGACGTGACTCGAGGCGTACACCACGCGGCCACACAGAGCGGTTGGTAGGGAATCGCAAAGTATGATATATTTGATTTGATTTGATTTATTACACGAAGACATTCGTGTCAAGCCATAGCAATAAAACATGAACCAGAGCACAAACAACTGAGGCTACAATTCATAATGGTGAATTAATAATGGGAGAGTGGATAATAGATCAAATTGAATATAACGGCACGCACGCTGAAAAGGCCGAGGAAAACCAGTGGCAAACTGAAAGTGAGTTAGCCACATTGTGAAGATGGAATGCAAAGTGACATAAGTTGCGAACCATGATTTCATTGCAAGTGTTGAGTCGCAAGTTTTTGAACTGAGCAGTGGTTTTAGGCTTATCACCCCGTTTCACGATTTTCTGTTGAATTCTAAGCCAGCACGGTGGCAGAAAAAGTGAGATCAATGTAGAGTCTTTGGACTGGGGATATATACCTTGAGATTGCCTCCCCGAGTACGAAGCACTGCGAGGTATAGTCATATAGTTATACCCATGAACTCTAATTAATAGCTTCCTAGTGAAGTCATTTAGTGCATTCTCAATAGTCTTAATAAGGGTTTTCTTATGTGGACTATAAATAACAGTTCCATATTCAAGGATACGGCGGAAGTAAGTTTTAAATGCACGAAGGAGTACTGGAACATCCTTGCTTCTGAACCCTTTATGAAAATTGAAGATCTTATTGGTAGCCTTGCTGACAATCTTGCTTGTATGGTCATCAAAATTAAGGTTGTGGTTAATAACAAAACCACGATCCGTTGTCTCCTTAATAGTTTCCAAAACATTGCCCTCCATATAGTAAGAATAAGGTTTTGGGTGCGAATGGGATAGAATCAGAACTTGGGTCTTTTACTGTGAAAGTGAGAGCTCTCACTTTTTAGACCATGTACAAACTGCGTCAATAGCTGTTTGAAGACATGCAGTATCACTGGCTAAATCAATCGCTTTGGAGATTTTTAGATCATCGGCAAAAATCTTGCATTGGACCCCAACACTGGTGATGACCGAATTTAGCTCATACGTATATATGTTGAATAGTAGAGGAGATAAAACTCCCAGTGTGGCACTCCACTTGTGTTCTACTGAGCCAAAGAAAAGGTGTTTCCTATGCGAGCTTGGAATGTTCTACTCATGATGAATTAACGTAACCACTAAAGAAGAGTAACACGCATTCCAAAACTTTGCAGCTTGAGCAGCAGTTTCCACTAGGGTACTTTGTCGAATGCCTTCATAAAGTCAAAATAAATAATACGGACCTCTTTCTTCCTATCCATACCTAATGTCCAATCGCGCCTCAAGTAATTGAGTTAGCGTAGACTTGCACTTAACAAAGCCATGCTGATTAGGACTGAGTACATGATATTTATCTAAGTGATCCAAAATTTTTTTCCTGACCATTTTCTTGAATACTCTGGCTATCATCGAGGTAATACTTATTGGCCTGCAGTTATATACGATATCATATGGAGGCTTTTTAGGCACAGGAGTAACATAAGCACGCTTCCAAAGAAGGCGCACCTCGCCCCGAATAAGGGAAAGGTTCATTATATATCTAAGAGGACTCAAGTCCACAGCCCATACACGCTTCTGGAAGCAGAGAGGGACACCATCGGGAGTGAGAGAGAAGGATTTTGGTCATTTTTTATACAGCCAGCCAACTCGCCTTCCTGGAAACAAAGGCAGTGGGCCATGGTAGGAAAGGCGGATACTCAGGTAGTTCGTTCCTTTACAGTATCAGATGGATTGAATACCGACGAAAGATGTTCCGCCAATAAATCGACCTTAGCTTGATCTAAAAAGGTAAATTTAGTCCTGGATCTTTGAGTGCTTCTATGCCTTGACGATTACTAAGCTTCATAAAAAGCATTTCGGAGAACGCTGCTTTGTTCCCAGAGTTTATGACTTTCTTCTCAATCCTCATTTTGTACCTCTCAAGCTTCCTGATGAAGCGTTTTCTTGAACGTAAGTATTCTTCCATATCACTTTGAATTTTTTACTTCATCACGATATCCCAAGCATGAGAACAAATTTCAGAGAATCTCGTATGATAATCAGGGAAGTGCGGTCTACCTCCAGAGTTTTCCACAATAGGGACGAAAATTTGTATGGTATGCCTGATAACAAACACAAAAAGTTCATACATTTCACTGGCATTTGCTTAATTCTGAAGTGACCCGTACCAGTCTATATCAGCAAGGTAATGGCAGATTTTATCAGTCAGCTGCAAAAAACCTGCGCAAAATGGTGGAAGAAGAAACAAAAGATCCGTTTTGTGTCCCATTCATATCAGACGAATTAAGTGCGGCCATACGATCATGTGTGAAGAAGGCAGGTCTTAAGGACATGGTGAGAGTCGTGGGTATCCCACCCTCGAACCTCAAACAACGATTGGTCCGAAATCGCCTGTACGACCGCCTGTGCACAAGGCCTTCGTGTGTCATATGCCCATACGTTAAGGAAGGAGAGTGCATGTCATCCGGTGTTGTATACTTAATCTCGTGTCTTCAGTGTAAAGAGGAATATATCGGAGAAACAGGCAGGCCTCTTTGCATCAGGATAAAGGAGCACCTGGATGGCATGCAAAAGTCGAGAACAGCGACTCCTCTAGGAGAACATAGGGTACGATGTCATGTGAACACGAGGTTCGAGGTGGCGGTCACGATATTACCACGTGAATCCGATATTGCGGCGCGGCGAACCTTGGAGGCCTTTCGGATCATGGCTAAGGCCCCTAAAATTAACTGGAGGGAAGAGTGCGTGGCGGTTACCACGGAGCTGGCGCCCTTTGCAGCACTATGTGGGTTTTCACCTACGCTGTCGATCCCCCGCGAAGTCCTCTCGGCNGGCTCACCCTATTTAAACCGCAACCACACCAGCTTAGGGTGATCGGTGGACCCCAAAGGTCGACTGTCTCAAAGATTAGTTACCA
Source organism: Haemonchus placei (assembly GCA_900617895.1). Classification (NCBI taxonomy): domain Eukaryota; kingdom Metazoa; phylum Nematoda; class Chromadorea; order Rhabditida; family Trichostrongylidae; genus Haemonchus; species Haemonchus placei. The sequence goes on from UZAF01017635.1 coordinate 19,616, forward strand.
TCTTTCGACTTCCTAGTAGTCCGCGCCCTTTGAACTTTCTTTGTAGATTGAAATAGTGCTTGATCGGATGGTCTCTCAAGTGCCTTTTGTCTTTCGAGGCTCCGAGGAAGGTGAAGGCACCGAAACGTCGGCCTAATAAAGCTTGTTAATATCTCGGTTGTACAGCTCAAAGAGTCAACTTCAAACTAAAGGTGGTTCGATTAGTTTTTGGGAACCTGAGGTGGAAATTAACAACAGAGTGATCACTGGATCCAATGGGTGAGCCTATTAACACCTTTTCGATCACGTCTTCCTTATTACAGAACAGTAAATACAAAATATGATTTTCTCGAGTTGGGTTGGCCACCATCTGCTTCAAGCCATAATCCTTGCAAAGCCGTGAAATGATATCAGCAAGACTACCAATACTATAAGTTGTTTTACCAGACCGGTCAATTTCTGGTAAATTAAATTCACCTAGTGCTAAGAACACATGAGGGCAAATAGAAAGGTCAGTTAACGCCTTAAAGAGTTGTTGAGTAAGACTATGAGAACAAATAGGCGCTCTGTAAGCTAAAGCAACTCTACACAAAACCGGTAGGGCCGAAAATTCACAGCACAAAAGCTCGTAAAAATCACTTATGGTTTCTTTAAAGATTTCACGATACGAATATTCGTTTCTAATTAATAACGTGACACCTCCACCAGCCCTGCGTGGCCGATCACACAGTAAAAGGTTGTATTCATGATTCAGAACACCGAGGAATGTGGAATTTTCCAACGACTTTTTGAGCCAGGTTTCAGTAAGGGCAATAATATCAAAATCATGCCGACTTCCAGTTAAAAGAAATACATATCAGTGAATTGCAGTTCCTGGGGAATGACCTAGTATTGCTCAGCAGACTTAAACTCACAGCCACAACACCGTGGAAACATCAAACATTTAAAGGACTTATTGATGACATACTAACATCTTCAAGTCTACCATGATTGTTTGGAGTAGTGACTGGAGAAGTATCGTTCCGCGTTGTAGGAAATTTGTCAGGCTTACCACGTGCCGCCAGTCTCAAAGCCCGAAGCTTATCCCTTTCAGCTTTAGGAAGCGAGGCTGAATATAAGTGCCCCTGAACGGGGACAACCCAGGGGTGGGTGCAAGCTTGACAGCTTCCTCGTTGAATCTAGCGGCAAGGAGTATCGCCTTCAATAACCTAGGACAAGACTGAGCTGGCTTGCCCATACGGTAAAGAGACAATGGGACGCATTCAATATTAAGCAAATTGAAAAGTTGTCTAACACAGTCAAAATCATGAATAACACGATTAGAAGCAAGCGGATCACCAAATTCAGGTATGCCAATGATTACTAGGGAACGTGAGACTTCTTCTAATTCACAACAATCAACACTAATTGGATTTCCATTCTTGCTAGGAAGAGATGCTTGAAATGAGGAATTATTTGTTCCAACTAATGGATCAGACTGTGATTTTTGCGACAGAAAGCAGCGTAAACGAGAATTTTCATCTTTAAGTTCTTGAACTTCTTCAGCTAACCCCTTATTCTCAGAAGTTAAAACGTCAAGCCTCTCTTTTACATCCACTAGATAGTCGACGATTGTCTTCATATAAGCAGGCATCGAGTCATTAGCCGTTGATTGATCAACTGCCGATGCCACAGCCTTCTCTTGTTCAGAGGCTTGCGAAGATCCAAAGTCAATGAGTCCCCTTTTTCGTCCCTTAAACTTAGAAACCACAAAGAGCAACGAACTCATTATGCCCAACCGATAAAAAAACCTAGTAAAGTGCAAGAATAAGCACTTTCCGCCACAAGAGAGCTAGCAGATACGTGTCAGCAAAGAGATCAAGAATGACCAGTCGATGGCGGTCGATCCATCAAAACAAGAAATCACCTTCGTTAGTGCAATACAGACGATTCTTAGATCCCCTGCCACTAGGGACACAGTGTTGGAGTTAATCCTTCCTATCAGCTTGAAATATGGTATATGAAGATCCAACAATATTGCGGACGGGAGCCAGCGTAAACCAGTAGGGCAGTAGGGTACGTTAGAGCCAGGCGGGAACCGACCGCTCACCGCCACGCCACGAGACAATGTATGCTGTTCGAACTTTATTCAAACCCTAGCGTGATTGTGGACCAAAATGAGGGCATGCAGAGGCGAAAAGGCGTGTGCACCATAAGCAGCACGCGGTACTCAATGGGTTAAAATCACTTCGTTCTCTTGTGATAGCACAGAATGCTTTATAGCTTTTGTAAGATGATGACTAGAAGCAAGCAGGGTGACTTATAAATGTACTGCGATCTCCACTATTAATCTTGACATGTATAAACAGTAATGAATAAAAGTAAAGCGAATCAGAAAGCAGCTCACTGAGAACTCAAACCAGTCCGGTTCTGTATAACGCACAGCATTTGTAAAGCATACGACCATGCACAAGAGCAAGATCATGTTTTATAATGAGAAACATCTCGCTCTCCACTTCTTGAATGACTTTCCCGCGATAACATCAGCGATCAGTCGTCTTCTTGCTACATACAGTCCGTTAATTACGTTTATCGGTGTGTTGTTGTCTTCATTTTGTTTTTTGGTTGATGGTGGGCGGGTAGTTGCCTGGATGGATGATGTGTGCATCTGTGTATCCATATGCACAAGTATGTCCCTGTGTCTGTGTACGTCTGCGCGACCATGTGTGTGTGCATGTGTGTGCGCATGGGTATGTGTGTATGTGAGTATGTGTGTATATATATAAGTGTGCATGTGTTTGTTCTAAAAGGTAGTACCATTTGCAAAGATACTCGTAGAGGCCGGTCAAATCCCGGTCAGGTGGCACCCACACCAAAATCGATAGAGCTCATATGAGCCCAGTGGGAAATGCACCGGAGTCCCCGGAGTGGGATGTGCTGAAGACAACTTTTTTCGGCTTCAGAAGAGCTCAGACACCGAGAAAAAATGGGCAGATGTTAGGAATAGGTCAAAAATCAGACGAGAGAGTATTATCCGCGGTGAATGGTGCGTTTATGCAGCTTTTCATAAGTTGCTTCATTGGACCGGGTATGTGTCGAAGATGCGCGCGACAAATGGCGCGGAGATGTTTGTGGCGAATTTGGACGACTGCGGCGTTTATCATTGGGGGACAAACCTGTAGTAGAGTAGATTAGTAGGATCAGTTTTACCATACCAAACTATTCTACTTCAAGTTTGTGCCCCAGCAATAGGCGGCAGAGTCGTTTGAATCGGACGAACTTCGCCGCGCAGTTTGTCGCGCGCGTCCTCTGACGCACGACTTGACCGTCCCCCATTGGACCGACCGAATTCCACACACGGGCGGTAATGGACAACCAATAGAAGGTGGCAGGTGTAGACTGCGAGGGTGCAAGGGGAGGAAGAAATCAGAGTCGGCAATGTTTTAACTCACAATTTGCTCTCTTCAAATAAGGAGCGTTCACGTGTGCTAGTATTTACGCTATAGGGGTGTTGGCCGACACACCCATCAGCTATATCTATATAGCTATCAAGGGAAAGATCTGCGACTGATCTGTTGTGTAACTGACCGATCAGTCGCAGATCTTTCCCTTATATGCAGTGGTATAGTGTTCCAACTCTGAAGAAGCTATAGGGATATGATTGGAATGTAGAATAGAAGAATCCTTATATGTAGTGGTATAGTGTTCCAACTCTGAGGAAGCTGTAGGGATATGATTATAATGTAAAATAGAGGAATACCAGTCGAGCCGCCCGGCTAACGTAGGGCTCCCTCCTTCTTATGGGTTCGCCCGGCTACGCCGGGCGCTCCTCCTTCCTGTGAGAAATTTTCTATGCGTAAATAATACTTCGGACCCTCCTTTTTCTTAAAAAGCTCTACACCGTAAGTATTAGCTCCGAATTGGGAGCGATTTTTTCAGTAAGCCACCTCGCTGTGTCAGGAAGAACGATTAATATCACAAATGCGATTATTCAGAGAAAAAAGTATTCAGAGACTTCACCGCGGCTGAGGCTACTATGTTAGCTACCATCAGTGTTCCTCAATGCCATCATCAAGGACTCTCCTCCTTCTTGGGGCAAAGGGACTTTGCAAGAAAAACATCGAATTAATGAAATTCCCCCTTTTTAATATGTTATTTAGCTTTTCGCTGAGTGAGAGTATAGACTATCAAATACCTTCAGACATGTACCTCCTTTTCTCTACAGTTACATCATTAAGTGTGAATCCAACATTATTACCGGTCGGATAAATTTTGGTAAGAGTGATATCAAAGCAAAGAGAAACCGTGGTCTTTTACTCAATCGTAAACTCTGCTGGGTAGCGGTCGTAATCTAATAGCAAGAAGTGAACCAAATTCATCTTCTTATAATCACACAACTTAACCTTCTTGTCGAATGAAACATACCAAAAAGTCAAAGCTAAATATACGCGCCAAAGCGTAAATATTTAACAAAAGCGCTAGGAGGTAATTGGTGTGTGGATCTTCTTCTCCAAGGCCTCTTCTGTTGTCAGTGTTTCCATCCTGCCTCCTCCTATTGATTGCTCTCCAAGTCCACGGGATCAGGGTTACGGATTTCCACTCATTTATTTCGCG
>UZAF01017635.1:24554-43680 GCA_900617895.1 Haemonchus placei
AAGTTTGAATGCCCTAGGGCCAAATTGACTATTGCAGCGCAAAACACTACCCCCTGTGCACGGATTCCGGTCCTGCCACTCACCATAAGTGTTCCCGTCCTGTCGCCTGTGCTCCTACCAAGTTTGAAAGCTCTAGGTCCACGGGGACAGGAGTTATGAATTTGCGGCCCAAAGTTTCTATCGCGCACGCCCCGCTTCCTGTGGGCGGAGTCCGGTCCTACCACCTGCCATAGGTGTTCCCATGCAGCCCCGTGTACTCCTACCAAATTTGAGCTTTCTATGTCCACGGGAACGGGGATAATGAATTTCCGGTCAAACACACACACCGACACACACACACAAACACACCGACACACCAACACACTTAGCGTATTATATAAAGTAGGATATATTGAGAACAAAGTAGCGATCGAGAATGGTAACAGATTTTGATCAGTGTCGATTTGTACTAGTCGATATGGAGCTGCTACTATCTACTCATATTTTTAGAAAGAAGAGGAGCAATCATAAGTGCCAGTGAGACATTCCAACCTTAACAAGAAAGGAAGAAAGCTGCGTCAACCGGGCAATTCGACTTGTGTGTGTACGTGTATGCGTGTGCCGACGCGACAAATTCGTAACATGGTCTGGTCGGTTTATTCGAATACGAAAAGGACACAGGTGGAAATTTGAAAACACTAAAGGTGGGTTACTGTGAATGACATCAAATGGCAGGGATAGGAAGCTAGGGTTAGCGGAACGAATGTGCCTTTCGCTTGCTGAGGCCTTGACATTTTTGTGAGGGATGTGGGATGCGGCGGCATCATACAATACGCTTTGTGACAAAAATAACCAGATATCGGTTGATGATGGATCATAAAAGGACAACGCTTCTGGTCCACTGCGATTTTCAACTCAACATCGGAGCATTGACATTCGTAAGTGACGTGGGGTGCGAGGGATCATGAAGGCAGAAACTAATAACAGTCTCTCCGTGCGGAACATTGATGCTTTCTTTGCGAATAGGCGATTCGTCAATACAGCGGATGGTGAAGGGATCTGTAACATCCGACAGCGACTTAAATAGCGGCTGAAATGCGGAAGTCACAAATACACATGATGGATATGTTACAATAAGCGCCAGATTATATTCATTCTTCGGCTCATCTATCAGAAAACTTACCCGACTGTTAAAACGAAATAAAATAACTTAGGGCAATGTTCTCCATAACAAATGAACTGGACAAATAAGTAAAGGTGAGAGTGAGGTTCGTAGACATTAATTTGAAAAATTCGAAAAAAAAANAAAAAAAAACGGAAACGTTCATTGTAATTTCCCAACTGCAACAAAGAAAGGGGTGAGCTCATGCAGTCCCGACTTTCTCAATCGTACATTAGCACATCTGAGATCCACATGCCTACCCGTCCAAATACCAGTTGGGCTACGCGTCACAACAAACAACGCGTCAACCACAGAGTATTTTTTTCATCTGTAGAGGCTTTAGTGAACTATGAGTTCATGCAAAAAGTTCGGGAGCACTTGGCTCACCGCGAATGAGTGTCCTTCGTCTTATCTGTTGACCTGTTTCTAACATTTGCTCATTATCCAGTGTCTGAACTTTTGGTGCAGTTCAACTAGTCAATTATGACTCAGTTCAAAGATTTGCTCACATTTCTTCTATTACCTCCAGACACAACTTTGCCGCATTCTAGGACGTTTTTAATACAGTTATGAATTTTTAATCAAAGCCTCTCCCACCTTACGGTAAACCCCCTACACTTCGAAAATTTAGCCACATTTCTTCTATCACCTCTAACCATCTTTTTTCCGCATTCTAATCGTTTTCGACAGAATTATTTATTTGTTTAAAAAGTGGCTTCCTCGTCAAGCCCATCGAGCGGAGAGTTGGGCAGAGCTTTACTAAGTTGACGCACGCCCGGCAGGCATAAGTCCTAGACCACATCTATATTATTCTGGCCTCTACGAGTTCGTTGCACCACACTCCGTCCCCCGCCTGTGAGTCGTTTTCACATCGCTTGCCTGCACACCCCTCATCTCTGCTCATTTTTTTCCGACGTCTGAGCTATAATGAAACCTAATTCAGAAGTTTTGCCCATGACACCGCCCACTCCTGCGCATGATCCGTCTCTGCGAGAGGAGCTCCGCTGAGCTCACATGCACTCTTTCGGTCTCGCCCTATGCCCACCCCATACTAAATTGACTTCGGCAGGTGCTTCCTCAAGTAATGTCGATTTCCCGTACAAACAAACAAACAAACAAACAAACAGATAGGCAGACGCAAGCGCGTTACATATAATATAATACCTAAATTTCTCGACAAATGCCAAAAAGTATAAGGAGCTTCATTCGATTTTACAGAGCAAAGAGGTCGTCGAGAATATTAGATTATATCAATACATTACCACTCAGTCAACCTCTATTTCAACACTCGGAGAGCCTATTTCGATATCACTACTTTGCTCAGGAATATTCCAAAGACGAGTGCGAAGAGGATCCAATAATATCTGAAATAGAGCGATGTTGAGTTCCTCAACTAGAATAATATCTCCATGACAACATACTTTAGCTGCATTATCAACAGAATATGGTGTATCAGGGAGAAAATCGCTCAAATGGCGCATCTGAATGTTCGTTAGCCATCCACGTATGATTGCCTTGTCTTCATCAGTAAGAGTCCGAGACACTTCCTCTTCAACATCGTCGACTATTCGTAAAGCAACAGCACATTCTGAAGTTATTCGATGATTGAGCATGCGCACCGTTCCTACTGTCGATGAAACTAGGCCACGCCGTACACGTCGCGCATCGCCCACTGCCACTCAAGATGTCCACGTTTGAGCCGCGCAGGGCTTTGCGGTTAGAATTGTTTTCTAAGTACGGACATATGAATACAACTGTGCTGCAGCTGTTCTGCGCATTTCTCGTTAAAATCTTCATCAACTCACCGCTTCAGTGCCTCATTTCTTAATTCCTACATGTTCCACATTGAATCAAAACTCGATCTGCAGCGCAATAATTCGAAGCGCAAAACGCTTGCATGGTTCAAACGTGTGCACTCAAAATTGCACACTGTGCTGCGCCGCGTGGCATGTGCGCGGCGTAGCTGATTGTGCTCGAAGTTAAACTGTATTCATCATTCTAACAGGTTTTGGTACAATTTTTAGCTTTCAGTGACTTTATCTTACAACAAGAGAATAAACACTATCATTATCTACTTCTCCTGCAAAGTTAGTAGACAGCAAATTTGAGTTGACCCTGTTCACGAGTTCCAAGAATATTGAAGAATGAGTCAAGTGACACTTACCAAGAGCATTCAAAGCCGGCAAAGGGCGAACATGTCGAACCACTCCAGCGAAGAAAGAGCCAAGACGTTGCCAACTGATTGACTGTTCCTTACCGTAACTGCGACCGTGACGATATTCAGTCACCTGAGTCGTAATGAAAATGTACATATCCTCATGATCTGCTTGAGTGACTCACTGAGAAACATTGAGCATCCTTCTCCTTTATTTTATTGATTCTAAACTATCGGTAGAGCATTTCATGCTGCAATTGATTTCCCTTGTGCAATATTCTCCCTTCGACAGAAAAAGGCAAGTATTCCAGTGGCTTCCCTCGTCTAACAAACAGTTTCGTAAAAGGAAAGAAAATCGTCTAGGGCACAGTAAAAAAGGCCCCTGAGATTCATTCCTAGGATGAGCCCATAAACCTGTGACCCCGAGAACAGCACACGGGCGCTGTCGGGTAAAAGGGCGTAATAAGTGCCCGAAAGCCAGCATAGCCGACGTACAAGGCCGAGGCACATGAGTTCTCATGGCGATGGTTGTAGAGATTGACATTCGTCCAAGGACGCACACGTTGTACACAGGATGCTTACTCTACTCAATGTACACAATGTATGATCATTTGGACAGGTCACATAAATACCTCTTCCATGCAGCCATCATATTCTTGTCCTTGCCCTAATTTTATTGCTCCTTCGAAGAAGTGAGAAGCTTTCCCAGATACACCGATTCTCGCTATTTCTTCGCCACTTTGGCATTCTTCTCGTATATCGCCTTTCCATATTAGTCTAGAGCTAAACACTCCACAATTATCGTGAACTGCGTGTTTGAGTGAAATAATGGAAGTTATGATGCAGAATAGCGCAACAATAGCGACTGAAGCGCACAAATCGATGGATATTGACAATTGCAATCTCCAAAAAGTAGCAAGACGGGGTGTTCCACCCTAACATGTGTCTGTAGCCATCTGATTGTCTTCCATGCAGGCGTAGCATTCGCCGGCACCTTAAAGCTCCATTCTGTCTGACGCAGCCTTAACAAGGCCATCATAATACGGCCACTTTTGTGTGTGTACGTCGGCTAAGCCGATTTAAGAGTCCTCATAAAGCCCTGTCAGTGTCGTTTATCAACCCTCCTATGTTCCACGTGCTATCCGTGGATGCCGAGTAGCGGATCTTCTCCCAATTTCCCATGTTCGTTTTGCGGTTTGTGGCAATCTTTTTTAGTTGTCTCATGGCTTCAAAATGAGGTTACCGTACTAAGCCCGCCTCCCCGCAAACCTACATAAAAGATACAATATTTTTCGTTTATCGCCTTTCCTTTTTGGATTGGTTTTGATTGCTTTTTTTCTGTTTTTTATGTTCATTAGACCTGAATATTCGGGATAGCTCCTTTTCTATGATCAACCATCGAGCTCGCATAAGGATTGAAAAAAGTGACCAGCAAATACAGATAATTGAAGAGTTCTTTAACCCCAGATAACGCGCTCCGATCTGCCATCTCATTTTTGCGATAGCTGGCAGGTGCGACGCCGTGTTTGAGGAGAAGATGCCGAACCCGTGGGGGTCACAGCCTCATCTTAAGGAATAAGACCCTACAAACGTGAATTGCATCTTCAAGCACCATACCACCACAGTTAATGTGGCTTCAGAACCGATCCAACACCTTGTTCTCTTCTAATGCACCTTACCAGCAGGTGACACAGCCATTATTTTCCGCAACCATAATGACAGCATGATCGCGTTGCATACCCACATACACATGAAAGATAATACTCTACTGAGGGAGCGCGTAAAAATATAAGAAGGGCATACTATTTTAATGCCCCTACCAAGTATTATCAGCAGTCAAGCCGGAAAAATTCATGCCAGCCGATGAACAGACAAACCAAGCCCATCCTACTTACTATAAAGCGCTTAGTCCGTCCGTCCGTCTGTCTGTCCGTCTGTCCGCCTGTCCGTCCGTCTGTCTGTCTGTCTGTCTGTCTGTCTGTCTGTCTGTCCGTCTGTCTGTCTGTCCGTCTGTCTGTCTGTCTGTCTGTCTGTCTGTCTGTCTGTCTGTCTGTCTGTCTGTCTGTATGTCTGTCACGAAATTCCTTAGCTCCTTCAGATCTGCCTGAAGAGACCGGGTCAAGTGTGGGATGGGTGGGCCAGGTCCCGAGAAGTATAAAGCACACATCAGCTTGGCGGAGCCCCGCCCACAGTGGGCGTGGCGTGCATCGAAATGAGCTGCACTGAGGACCACGAATTCAAATTCAGTAACAACACGGCTTCAAAACTGGGGTTTGAAGGTGGCTAGAGGTGTGTATTGGTAAGTTAAATCGAATTGGGGAGACCCACCCCCGATGGGCGGGGCGTTCTCCAAAAATGCAATGCTTTATGAAAACATCTATAGCCCGGTTTGGAGAAAGCCAGCAGAGCAGGAAATAGTTGATGTGGGAGAAGCATTGTCGAAGGTGTCCCCAGTATAAATGACGTCAGCGGAGGCCCGCCCATAATGGGCGGAGCGTGCCTCGAAGCTCACATCCCTTCTTACATTTATATACGAAAATCCATAACTCCTGTCCCCATGGACCTAGGAAGTTCAAACTCGGTAGGAGTACAGGCGCCACGATGGGGAAACTTATGGTTGGTGGCAGAACCAAACATCGCCCACAAGAGGCGGGGTTTGGGCGGAAATTCATAACTCCTTTTCCATAGACCCAGAGAGTTCAAACTTGGTAGGAGTACTGGAGACAGGATGGGAACACTTATGGCGGGGTGCAGGACCAGACTCCGCTCACAAGGGGCGGCGTTTGGGCGGAAACTCTCAAATCCGATAAAGGTCTATAATGAAAATCAGCTCACGTGGCTCCGTTTCTCATGGCTAGAGCCCCTAGCGCATGCGAGTGCGTGCGTAGCCGCCTGTTACATATAAAAGGGCTCCCTAGAATACATACTCTCATAACCAAAACAACCGATATTACATGCCTAGTGGATTTAACGAAATTCTATAGGGACTCACTAGCTCTGATGGCTATCGATTTCATTCTATCAGTTGCGAATACATAGAGCACTGAGAGTATATGTACATTATTTCAATTCAAATGGACAAGTGCATTCATATGCATTCATTATGGGAAGGTCAATTCAATCAAGTGGTCAAGTACCAAAACTATTTCTCCGAACCCGACCAATCGGCCTCTTGTCAAATGCTCGGACGATTACCGTCACGCGTTTAGAAAGTATTTGAATGCATCTGGATTACCATGGGATAGCCAATATTCAATACTTACATGTAAAAACTATCAGAAAACCTTTTACTAGATACAAGGAAACCCCGTCATGAATACCCACCTTATAAACAGTTGGAGTTTCGGCATCGTTCGGTGTTGTCATCAAAGCATTCTGGAAAACATCGCGGTTTTGGATGCACAATGCTATCTTCAAAGTATTCTATCAAGAATATAACGCAATTTAGTCTTAACGAAACATGAGTGGCCATTTTTGTGACTATAAAAAAGCATTCATTGTGGGAAGGGGGAGCAAGGTATCATGAGTACTTCATTGTACAGAGCGTCTCAAGATCATGGGCGCCTATTCATTGCAACGTGTTTGAAGCTTCGAAGCTGAGATTGACAATAAAATCTATACATATGTAGTTTTAGTGGCATGATGTGCAACAACATGCTACAGACATTTCAAAATATCCCTGTTGGAACGGGTGAAGACCTAAAGTCTCTTCTCAATTTCCTCGCAGGTCCCCATTAGCATCACTCCTCCATTTCTCACTAGCCTTTCTTGCGTCTTGTTTTCAAAAATCAAAAATGCGATCGCAAATCCAACAGGTTCCCTTCTAGTCAAAGACGATATGCAGGTGTCTGGAGAGCAGAATGACATCGGGTAGCAGCGTCGGCATCACTCATAGACGAGTCTGGCTCTGTGGGCTCGAGTACAGTCTAGCTGGAAGGACCACGAGGTAGTCCAAGAAGAGGAGGAGGATCATTATTTCAGTACGTTCTTCGGCATGCTTTTCAAGCACACGTCTTTGTTAATTCTCCAGACTAAATCATCTGCGCCTTACAGTCTGATACGTGATAGAATGCATCCCCGATGGTTCTACTCATATCGCGGACATTCTACTTGTGGAGGTAATTTTAGATGGATGAAGATAATTTTCTAATCAAAGAGAACGATGAAGCGATGCGCTCGTCCACTTCCAATCAAGTTAAAACCTGCATTTTTCGACCTTACATCGTTTGTTGGGATTGCAGATGAAGTGGCATTTCTGCATACAATAGAAATAACAATGAAGCTCCTGCTTGACAACCCTTCTCACCAACAACAGAGGTCACCCAGGATCATGATCGACTCGCTGGACTTCGAGAGTCCTATCCTTGAAAACGCTGATCTTTCCATCCTTCCAGCTTTGTCCTTGATCGATTCTGTTTCTCCGTACGTTTAATTGCCTTCTGTATGGTCACTATAGGGACCAAGTGGAATCAAGAAAAGTTCACTTTGTCCTTCCACTTCCAGCACGATAATGATTGCAAGTGGCATTGAACGAGCCTAGATTATATGAAAGATATTGGATGCACATTGCAAGAAAACCTATTTGTGCAACTAATTACAGCTGGACAAAGCGTAAAAGTTTAAGTGCATTTAATCAGTTCTGTCTTAGGAGTGTGTGGGTTTCAGCGCCCATAATAATGGACCACATTGCGATATCATATCTCCATGCCTAAATGTCACAGAAAGCATTATAAAGCAATGGAAATCATGTGTTTGTGTTTAAAGCGAAAAGTATAAAAATGACAACAAACCTAGGCATCAGCACCACTCTAGAGGGTCACATTTTCAAGGTTTTGACTTATAACGAGATAAAAGGACTGACGTACCTCAATGACAGTACGCACGGCGTGATCACTCTGTGACCTTAACTGGCGATTCACGCGCTGTATGCCGGCTTCCCAATTGTCGATCTCCTTAAAGTGTACTATGGGAAGTTAAGGATTTTATCCGACCTACAACTGAATATCTGAACTCGCCTTTTGCAGAAGTTTGTTCTATTTTACCAATTAGTCGCACCGCCCTGTTAACGGGAAACTTTCTACAATGTTGTGAAGAATTCAGAATGTGAGAAGAGTTCGACCCAGAGCATTCCTCATACCAGTGCGAATGACTCAAACCCCATAAAACTTCTGAACGAGGGCTGTCCCAAATTTGGCGGACATCACAACTTTGACGCAGAAGTGAGGCTAGACACAAATAGCGCAATGCAACTAGCATTCATTATTTGATTGAAATTATGTATATGATTATGTACTGTTACGAAAAGTGAGGAAAATAAGAAAAATAGCAGCCGTAGTAGGAGGTTTAGATACAGTAGCGTTCAAAAGTCTTCGGTGAAATGATTCATCAGTCAAACTTTTTAGTCGTAACTCCTTTCCTACTGGATCTAATCATGCGAAATTTCGATATTTGTAGCATGGATGTATTGTGAGTATTTACCACTATTAACCTGCGACCTGATCATGCTCCAGATATCCCAAAGGGCTCGGACTCAGAATCAACTAGAAATACGAATGCTCTTTTTTCCTTTTCGTCATGTGTAAAGTGTACCATCGCTAATGCCGAACACAGTGGAGAACAAAAACGCACATAAGGTGCGAATAACTGCAGACATCACCAACTTTGCTTTTAGCGAAATCTACTGCCATATAAACATCTGATCCTTACAATGTGGATATTGCTGCTTTACAATCAAATAACGATGGATAGTGTGAAATACGCCTAAAAAGTTATGAACGAAAAAGAGTGGAAGCTTTTGACCGAATATTTTTGAGCGCTACTGTATATGTATAAATATTCGATATTTTCAAAAGAGGGAGGGGAGGGGCAGGGGTTCGGCTACTCGAAGCAGGTGAACAGAAAAGACAGAACAGAATAATGCAATCAGTTTTTGGTCTGAGGTGACGCTTACGACTCCTATTAAGAAGTCTTGATTTATTTCTACATATATTTCTTGAGCTTGACAACGATGCCCCATCATAAAATCAATCCTTTCCTTCATCAGGTCTGGAACTCAGCAACTTCCCTATTACCGCCCGAACTGATCAATCAATGGAAGCTGTGAATAATACTGATGTTGTTGACTGATCGTGAAGCACTTATCGTGGCCCCTTATTATTTATGGATGTTACTATTCGACCAAGTCTCTCAGAGATGGTCAGCTAGGCTCTGTCGCAACTGACACTGGAATGAAGAAGTACTGATCCCCTGTCGTGTCACAGACTATAATGAGTAGTAGTTGTAATCACAAACAACAGACGAGTGATTCGGCAAATTCTTTTGGCTATTTTTTTTTCAGACGTGGTACTGACAGTCATGAACCGGTGTTGACGTTGTCATCCTTTAGGCGAATAAAGCGAGGAAAAGGGACTTCATCCCCTGGAAGATGTCTACTGCTCGTGTAAATCAAATCAACACTACTACATACAGACTACATAGTCATACGCATAATCTCAATCAAATAATTAGTGCTAGTTGCGCTTGCGTTGCGCTATTTGTGTCTAACCCCACACTGGGTTAAGGTTGTGATGTACGCCTAATTTGGGACATTCTTCGTCCAGAAGATTTATCCAGGAGTAAAGTTGAGTCATTTGTAATGGAACTGGGAATGTTCTGGATTGAACTCATCCTACATTCTGAATTCATCACAATAGTTATTGTCCTTTGTAAATTTAGTTTGTATCCACTACGTTATGGGGAAGTCTGCGCATTTTGCAATTTTTTTTTCAAATTTATTTTTTTCCTCAACAACTAATAATGAGAAAATATATGCACCGTCATTATCGACAAGATATGACCATTTATCAGGCCCCTGGTAGATCTTGCTTGCATAGAGTTCCTGAAGCTCCGAGAAGAAAGCTCGCCAATGTACGTCCCGAGTTGGTTCACATCATCGATCTTCTTATTTTTCAGATGATTTGATAGCAACACGAACAGGTAATAATTCGTTGGAGCCATGTCTGGTGAATACGGTGTGGGCCAGAACATGCCAATCCAAGCTTTGGAGTTCATTCTGAGTCTCTTTCGCAATGTGTGGGTAAGTACTTTCGTGAGGAAAGAAGACTTACCGCTCTTCTCTCGTAGAGCTGCAGAGTAATCCATTCTACAGAGTGCATAAGACTTCAGTGTTGACAGCGCAATCTGATGGCAGGAAGTCACAGTGAATGACCCTCCCGAATGGCTTCAAACGCTTGGCATTGCCTTCTTAGGATGAGTTTTGGCGTTTGGAGGTCAGGATGCTACGCTCTACGATCCAAGCCACTGGCAATTCCTCGGGTGGTTTACCTAGAGAATNGCGAAGGTGCTTCGGAACATCAACAAGTTCAGGCATGAATCCCTTCATTTGAGTTGGTGATCACCCAGCTCACAACTTTTCCATATCTCCGAATCTCCATGTTTCCGAGGCGATGCAAATGGGCAGCTGCTGTGCCGTGATGGCTCTTGAGCTTCCGTTTCAGCTGGCTAGTACTAACCTGGAATTCTTCAACCTGTTTCAGAGGTGGTCATTATTCAGCTCAACTGGTCTCCCAAATAGTGTTTTCGGTCTATTCAAAGTGACTTGTGGCACCAATTTCTTGTTGTGCTATGAGAGACAATGGAGAGTCTCATCGCATCACATATTTCTTTTGTAGCTCAATTTGGCTTGACGTTTCTCTGAACCTATAAAGCAGAATCACTCGGACCTGCTTTGAGCGTTCTTCCATAACCGTTGCGAAATATTGGCAGATATTGTGCGAAGGACGTATTGAATTGCACTTCCACATGTTTCGCATTGAACGCTTTAAAGCAATCCCCAAAGATTTCACAACATGAAAACGAGAATGTGGAAAGACTATTCCGACAACCTAATATGTGGGTCTGATTAACACAGGTAATAACGGGTAATAAGCTTGGAAGCAGAAAAGTCCAAGCCAAGAGCAACGTGGGATAACAGGTTCGTTTTGGTCAATATTACAGATGAATTACTACATTAGTGAGCTAGCCATTTGAACTACTTTCGAGTGGTGAGTCAGAAAGAGCTTTTTCTGGATGTGGTTTATCATTCAGGAATTTATGGCCCATGAGCTGATAATGTTTATGTACGTTTAACAATTGAGCCAGTCGACTAAGTGCGAGACAGGACAGGTGCGAACATGCTTCTTATACTAGAGATTTCTTTCGGGAGTTCCCTTCCCATAGTGGGTGCTAAGAGTGAATATTCATATTCAGTATATTAAAGCTCTCACCGGTTTTACGATGTACTGAGGAGCGGTGCGGATGTCTCGATAACCTGTTGCTAACCAGAAATCACCTTCCGCTCTCATGCGATCCTCCCTGTGTTCAACATTGATAGCCCGTATTTCGCCAACCTTTGCACTGAATTCGCTCATCACAAGAGCGTCAACAAGTTCACCTTAGAGCTCAAGTACTACTCACAGGACCTGCTGATAGGTGCGTGTCGTGCAAAAATTCTTTTGTATCACTTCCAAAGCGTCTTCAGTAGTACCGTATCTGAAACAACTGAACTTCTGTTAAACAATAAAAAACTGTCAGATTCATCAGTACCCGCGGTACTCGGAGCTAGCCGAAAGACCTTTTGAGCAATGGCACAAATCAGCAACCACAGCCAGTACATGACTGCCCATATTGAAATGTAGTGGCAAAACGGAGGCAAGCGAAAACTCACAACGTTATTCCATCGTAGAGTGCTTTCAGTTCTGCGCTAGTCCAGTTGTTTTCATTGTAACCACGGTGTTCTCGAAGTCTCTAATAACAATTAAGCATCAATTTCAGAGTTCAAACATGATGGTGACAGTCCAAAAATGGAACACGTGATCATGATTGCTTTTGTTGACTAACCCCGCTATCGCTGGTATTCCACAGCTTACGCTTCTGCATACATAAACCTTCATTATATGGTGATGTTGCATACTATGCTGCCCATTTACAAGTTCTTACAAATTTTATCTACTTCTACAAATTTTTTGGGGTCAACTATGCCTCCTCGGCGCACGTCTCGTTTACCATTAATGTTTGGTCGCTCCTCGACTTGAACTCACATACGAGCTTATCACACCTTGATACTTGGCATCTTCTTCGTCGCGGGTGACTTCACCCTTGGTGTCACATTGTTTTGAATTAAACCGGAAAAATAACTTGGCTCCGCAAACGTTCGACCTTTCTTCATTTGTTGAGTGTGTATCCAGTTTTTTTTCAAACTCCAAAAGACTTTTCAACAGAGCAGGAAACCTTTGCATTCAGCATTGTCATCCAGAATGCGCGTAATCTTAGATAGACTTAGCATCAGACTTCAGGTAATTATTTAGACATGCTAAGCACCAGAAATCTTTCTAATTTCTAGCAATCTTCTTCGAGTTCTGAATTCCCCTGGAATCGACTCACGGGCTGCTTTCATAGGCAGACGGCCGGCCCGCGAGCGCGCAGGCAGTGGAGCGGCGCTTGCCCATTGTTTACAACTGAATCTTGGTCGATACCGCCGGCCGAGTAGTCCCCCGGCCGATAGACAACGAAAACAGCCATGGAAATGGTAGTAAGCTCCGCCCACTTCAGGAGCAGCCTGCTAACTGCAGATCTCCATCCGTTGACTCAGTGCTCATGTTTGCCAGTTTTCCTCAGTATTCAGGCCGTCCCAAAAAGTGGAACCGGCTGAAGCATGTCTCACCCTGTACAAATTTGGCTCTAATACACCCTCTTTGTGGCCATCGATCCTAGTACCATCTACTCAAGCATAACTCGGCTCGACATCTCCAGGTACTTCGCGAGACAGCGTTAAATTTCGTGACATAATCAGAAACACATACCAAGCACCCTGTTATGCAATAGTAACGATGGCAAAGGGCATCATCTTTGGTGTAATTTTTGAGAACACTATTCTTGACCGGAAATCATGACGGATCGAGAACTTGTTTTTTTCAGTGAGTTTTTTATACAATGTCTCAGGAGATACATGTACCTAAGAAATCTATAAAATCGATGGTTCGACTTGTTCATAGCACCTAAATATACAAAGGAGCTCATTAAGGCCAATTGATATTACTTTGCAATAGTGAGCCATTAGATTTTCTTCTTTCCGCAAGTTCGACGAAACTAGGTCATGAAGCAGCCGTCGCAAACGCCGCGTCAGCCCGCGATTTTTGACAGATGACGCAGTTGTCAGTGGGGCATACGATAATGCGGACTAGCGCAAATCATTCGCTCCACTGACACTTAGTGGTACAGTAATGTCTTCTCGAGATCACAGTGAGCTGTGCTGCGCGCGCACTAAGTGGGCGAGGTGACCTAGTTTCGACGGATGCGCGGAACAGACTTCCCCCGTCTATTGAGAAATGCGCACACTAAAGACCACACTCTTGCATGCCGTCCTCTCCAAAACCAGCAACCATTTCCATACCCTGGACAGGGAATTCAAAGTTTCGCTAGCTTTTGTGATCCACTTTTTCCTCACCAGAGAATCTCGAATCGGGTGGCTAGAATTCGAGCTGCTTTTAAACCTGTACTCAATTTCGTGAGCACTACTGGACTCGAAATTCACTTCCGTCATCGATGAAAAACATAACAAAAACCATGCGCACCCGTTCAAGCGGACTCAGTTCAAAAATTTCGCGAGCTGCTTGACCGACACGCACACTGTCTGCGACGTTCGCAACGGGTTCTCCTGGAACGTTGTGTGGCTCAGTCTGCAACACAAAAAGAATACGCCTTCAATTCGTGTTCATTTGTCAAAGAGACAACAAAGAGATATCGCAAATGAAAAGAAAGAAGCTTTTACCGTTGCCGGTTCTTCTTCGTAGCCGAGTACTCCATCATGCGGAAGTTGGGAGCGTAAACTGGTATAAGTTGCTGCAAAGCGAATAATTACTCGAGGTGATTAAGCTATACAGCTTAATTGATCTTACCAGGGAGGGGTAGTCTACTTATCTTGGAACTTTAAATGGAGACCCAGATGAATCGATAGAGTTCTGAATGCTGTTTACGAAAATGTAAATTAAAACTGCAAAATGGTTCTCCTTAAAAAGTTATGGGGGCCCGCATTTCGCTCGACAGTAGTATCAATTGGAATTGCGAACTCGTCGCTTCCACATCAAACGCCCACGGGACCTAGTGGTGGTGGTCTCGCTTCGTGNGCTCTCTAAACTTTTCTGACATTTCTTTAGACAATTGACTACTGTCGAGCGAGCGAAATTCGGGCTCCCATAACTTTTTAAAGAGAATCATTTTGCAGTTTTAGTTTCCATTTTCGTAAACAACATTCAAACCTCTATCGATTTATCTGGGTCTGAATTCAAAGTTCCAAGATAAGTAGACTACCCCTCCCTGGTTAGAGGTCACGGAATTTGGCTGCTTAGAAGATGGGGATATATGTACTGTCGACGGCAGCACTGTTTCGAATGTTCAGTAGTGTTCGAAGAAGCCAATATATAACTCAAAGACCAGCTAGCGATGGAAAGGGCTCGTCATTCATTTCCGAAATCGTCAAGAACTCTGCATCTGCATTGGCATCGGTTTCCTAAAGCTCAATAAGCCCAGCTCATTAACCTCCTTTCCTCCGAATGAGACGACTAGTTTTTTTTTCGCGAGCTCACGTTTTCTCAACAGTTCCTTATTTCTTCAAATTAATTGTCGGCAACCGTCAAGCATGTGCGTCTTCACTTCAAACTGTAGCACACCATACAAGACAATGGATGAGCAAATAATTGTATACGCTTTTTTTCCGTTCTCCTTTCCTACTATGCTAAAAGCTATTTCTCCTGAAAAGCCTTTACTACTGCCTACACTACTTAAATCAAAGGCAGTGTTCACGATAAAAACTCCTTCCGAGATTTTCCTTAGGAGAGACCGGTAGCTAGCAAGGAGAGCACAAGAAACGCTGTCGGGTCGAAAAACCGTCCAGATAATGCGTAATGAAGGCTCCAAATCTTACTGAGTCGACGTACAAATCAAAGGGAACGAGTTCTCACTTTGTTGTAGAGTCTGAAGAGGATCACCATTTCCGTCAAAAAGTACGCGTTGCACGCAAGCAGTTCACTGAAGCCAGCTGCACGTAACGGCACAAACATTTGGACAGTTCGTCCCAGATACTCCTCCCACGGAACTATCAATGCCACATTACTGTTGAAACCCTAATTTTATTATTATGTTGTCGGAAAAGTCTTCACACATTTTCGTCTCCATGCCGTAAAATAATGGGAATTGCTTTAGAAATTGTATTGCGAAACATGTCCGTGATGGTCAATGCGCTCTTCACACAGTTCGAAAATGGTTACTTTGGCTTGACCGAAGACTCACGATCTAAGAGACCAGCTGAGCTAGGTTCGACCTCCTCCTGGCGCTAGTTGAACATGATTCCACTACCCAGCTCACCACGTTAGCTTCACTACATGTTAGTTGGCACTGGAGCTTAATAGTCATCACGACACAGTAGCGGCCCATTTGCATAGTCTCTGGAAGACTTGGAGATACTTCGTATGGATTGCTCATGAGCTGAGTGGTCACCAGCTCCAAAGGAGGGAAGATGCATGCCCGAACATGTTGACTTTCCGGCGCCTTCGCATGGCTGAATCTCTTAATCACTGGCGACGAAAAGTGGGTCCTCTACGTAAACGACACGAGGGGGAGCCAGTGGCTTGGACGTGAACAGCATGGGGTTCCGACCACCAAACTAGAACTGCAACCTAAGAAGGCAATGATTAGCGTCTGGTGGAATTCAAGAGGGATCGTTATCCAAAAGTTGCCGTCACCAAACTTCACTGCCACCAACGAGCTCCACTGTGCTCAGCTGGATCGCGTTGCTGCAGCTTCACGAGGGAACAGCAGAACGTCTTCTCTCCTCAAGACAATCTCGCACACACAATGCGATGGAGAGCCAGGAGGAATTTCAAAGCTCATGATGACATGTTCTGACTTAACCATCGTATTCATCGGATTCGGCTACAATAGATTACCATCTGTCCTTGTCGCTATCAAACCATTCGAAAAATGAGAAGTTCGATAAGATGAACCAACGTGGGACGTGCATCGCCGAGTTGTTCTTTTCGAGACTTCACGAATTCTAAGCAAGCGGGATCTACAAGTTGCCTGATAAGTGGCAATATATTGTCGATAATGATGGTGCGTATATTTGGTAACTGTCACTTCTTGTGGAGGAAAAAAATAAATCTGAAAACATTATCAAAAGTGCCTAGACTTTTCCGCCAACTTTATACTTTTTGAAGGTTTATTCTTATCTGAATACGCCGATTATCGCATTTCTTCGTCTTTTTTGTATTACTCAAGATTGTCACTTGCACAACTCGTAAAAACTAGATACCCTAAAATTAGCGTGAACTGCGCTTTTAAGGTTTCAAAATCCATAAGTTTACGAAAGGTAGGTTTGGGTGTGATTGTTAGTTCATATAGTAGCAAGAAGAATTAATTAGAAAAAAGGAAACGAGAAAGAAATTGACACGGGATAAAGATCAAAGAAATTCCATGGAAAAAATACTTAATGAATAAACATAATGGTGGTTCTAAAAGATCTCTTATCGAACCAACCGCTCTCTTCATCGATCTCTTCTTTGACCACACGAAGCCCACTGTCTTGTTGTTCACGAAGTGATTGTTCTTTTTTAGCAATCTGTTCGTCCATCGTGTCAAGTGAAATCAAGTGAAACAGTCAAGGTAATAATGATAAGCTGTAAATCACAATGGTAGACAAATGATCAGATTCATAAAGTAACACGTTCCTTTACAGACACAGGAGACAACCTAACAAACTCCTAAAAGGAAAAGTCCTATCCCTGATCCTATTTTTCAAAACCTTTCCACGATATTATGTTCTAATCTTGAAATAAGCGATGAATGCTATTTCCTACAAAACTATTAGCCCAGTTTTCAGATAGACTTCATATCTGGAATCAGAAATGAAAGGGTTTCTGCAAAATTCTTTTCTCAAAGTAATTCTGCTTTGTTCATGTCGAATGAGAGCCTGAGGTCGGTAGTGCTATCCTACAAAGGTATCGCTTTCGATTTCACAAAATTGGTTGGAGAAAAACGTCTATGTTGTGGAAAAGTGATGAAAGACTCAGCAAAGACACAGTGGACTAGTGTTAAAAGACGAGTAAAGCAAAAAATTACAGGTAACTGATCATAACGTCATCCGCCACAACAGCACGTCTTGTACTTTCTACCATTTATACAAATAAGAGATAATAGAAAAACTTCAACTTCACTGTCGACCAGAAAACGAAAAATAACCTATTTGAACACAACCGAATTGATCCTTACAGTTCCTATCTCAAAGAATAGAAATAACTATGGGTAAAGGTATAATACATCAAAACGAATTACCTAAAAATTTATGACAAACAAATTGAAAAGCCGTATTGCAAGTTGAGAGATCAAATCTACAAAAATTGATAGTACACGGAAAAAGGGATTTAGCTTTCTCGAGTTTCTCTAGTACCTGCATTCCATAATGGGACTCTCCATCGCTTTCTGAAAAGCACAAGCTTCCGACCCATCGAACTTTCAGCCCGATACATGCCTGGGCCGAATAGATCATCCATTCCTTCAGGGTAAATTTATTGGCGCATCCACTATACTATTAAATACACATCCTTATGTATGAAACCACTATGTAATTTCTGGCATCGGCTGACCGTCAAACCACTGCATATGCCAAACACCAAATTAAACGCGATTATAAGAAACGGAAGTAGAATGTGTGAGCGCATCCCCAGAAAAATTTCCAAAATTGAAAAATTTTATCCCATAATTGTAATGCTCTCATAAATAAAAAGAGTGAATATGGCACAAAGCACTGCAACGTAATGTAGAAGCCCAACTTTCCAATATTTTGCGATTCCAACTGAATCAAACCTTAGCTTGGAGATGACGTTGAACATGAACTCGCGATTTGGCTACTGCAGCACTGTTGTGGAACCATGACTTCTTGAGCGCTTCGCTAGCCGAAAGTCGCATGGTGGGCTGCAAACGTAACTGCGTCCAGCTCAAGAAAAGATTTGAAAGTGAAGTCTGGCAAGAGAAAATAGGAGGGAAAATTACCACGATTCCTAGGGCCAAAAGATACGGAAGTGAAACGATCACTTCTCAAGAAAGACTTGGTATAAGTAAGTGGAGAAATGCAGAGCGTGTTCAAAATTTCGAAAGAATTCTTAGTTTATGTACTCCTTTCTCTTCCCTTTTTTTTTGTACTACGGCTACGTGGAATGAAACGTTCAAGCTATGTTGCGAAGGTGTTAAACATGGTGGATTAACTGAAAGACTTACTTCGGTAGACAGCCTACAAACAAGGATCAGTAGCTGTATCTGCCGTGGTCACAACTAATGGACGGACTCTTGAACCAAGGAATACATCTCTGTACCGATGAGTGGTACTTGAGAGTACTTCTGGATAATGGCTTATTGGAACGGTGCACCCAGTTGTCCGATACTCGAAAAAGAAACACGAATAAAAGTCAAGGATAGGAATTTGAAAAGAGGGCAATAATACGAGACGAGCCGTTACTAGGGGCAGTAGGCGTCAAAGTCATTCATACGTTGGTCTTCGAAAAATGCGCAGAAAGTGTGATTTTCAGGATAGGATTGAACTTATTAGTAATCTCAGAAATTCACATTGTTTGTCTCAGCTCACTTTGTGCAGAATATTATTTAGTCATTGCAAACCTATTAAATTCAGAAAACCTTAAGAAAAATATAATCAAGAAAAGCAACCAATGAGAAGATGCGGCTTAACGATGAGCGACCAAAAAAAGCTGGCTCACAGCTGTCGTCAAAGGGGAGGGAAGGGGGGG
>UZAF01017636.1:2420-43597 GCA_900617895.1 Haemonchus placei
GTTGTTATCGCTTTATTCTAGAGTAGTTCTATGCATTCCCGTCAAAAAAGAGTACCCTAACTTTTTTGTGAACGGTGCCTTTAACAACCTCGAGGCAGAAGCAAAATTAACAATTTGAAGAACAACAGAAATGCCGAGGTTTCAAGATGAGAGAACTTGGAATTTAATATTTATATAGTTTATTATACTTTGTGTAATACATAAGTTTTCGGGGCTATTTTTCAGTTCCAATCTTGTTTTTATTATCTTTTTAAATCCGGTAGAACAGCCGGCTTCCTTGTTTTTTCAGTTCCAATCTTGTTTTTCTTATCTTTTTAAATCCGGTAGGACAGCCGGCTTCCTTGTTTGAGAACAAAGGCTGGACCAGGTAAAGGGTATAGCTATTGCTTCGGATTGCTTACTGCTTACTTAATTGAATCCTCATGAATTATGGTAATTTTTCTTTCAATGCAGACATGTCTTACCCAATTCTGATCCCTGGCATCCCCATTGGTATCTATCCCATTTCCCCAATTTTCATGGTAGCTCTATTCTTGTTGTTTGACGTCAATTCAGGAGAATCTCATTAAGTGAACCATTCATTTTAGGGAAAGGCTAATCTCGTTCTCATCCCTCCAACTCACGTCATCATTCCAGTCATGACTTCTCTTGGGTGAAGATAAGAAGGGATGAGAGGATAGAGTTCAGACAAACATCTCCTATCCACCTTATTACGAGTATTACGAGACAACGGCTTCTCTTCATATAATCGAGCATCAAACATCGACTTCATTCACTTCGTACACAGGCTTAATCCCGTCTGGAATAACGGATATGAGCTCCTAACATCGCTGACTATGTTAATTTCTCGTAATTCCTTGAAATGTAGCTCGATTTTTTCTTCATACTCCCACAACATCCGTTTCTGCAATTTCAGCATGGGTAATGAGAAATTGAGAGAGATCGCCTATATGCACTCCACTTCGTTTGAATATGTGGAGGGCTGATTTCTTACCTTCTCAAATATGTAGGATCCTTGGGCTAGCAGATGACTTGAGAAGGGTTCGATCTTTCGAGTTAGAGAGAAGGCGCCCCTAACCGCTGCGTTACTATGACCGTTGAGGTTTTGAGTATCTGTCAAACGTGTGCATCAGGAGTTGTGGGCAAAAACTCAACAGAGATATGTGTGAAATGGCTCAATAATGTATTGTTCTGATTGAATTCAATAGCGGATAAAGTATGAGTTCTTTGGCACTGACCAGTTTCGTTTTGGGATGCGCCTTGGCATTTGCTTTCCATTCAGAATCATAGTGGTGTTTGAATGTGTATGTAGTCCATACAATGTCTTGAGGTGGCCAGCCGATGTGCAATCAGTGCCGGTATCTTCCCGGATGAGTCTGGCACCAAATTACAGATGTAGGAGGGACGGAGGGTTAGTTGGTATTGAGATAGATTAGTAACAATCCGACTCCTATTCCAAGATCATAGCGCGCCACTTGGCTTCAGCCGACCACCGTCCCTTGGCTATTACTGGATTTTTTGATTGTTTATTCGTTTATTTATTTTATTTTGCTGTTACATTTACAGGGATGTGCTTCTATAAATGGTCAATTTAGTGCTAAATCGAGATATTTGTCAATTAGATTTAATGGTAGTTATAACGAAGTATATCATTCGCTACTGATACATAGTATATACAGTATATCATACTAACAATTTTTTTATAAATAGAAATAGCTAAATTAGTAATGCTTCAAAGATAAGTAATTAAATAATAGACGATAACTGTAAGTGATAATGATTTGAATCTTATAAATTAAATTATTATTAAATTATTATTTGCTGTTAAATATTATTAAATTATTTATTGAATTACGTATTATAATTATTATTATAGGTAATTATCATTATAGAGTGCATTACTGAAAAATAATAGAGCAGTGCGATCTTTTGGCATTCATGGTTTTAAAAATGCCGACTATCGGTATAAAAAAAANAAAAAAAATTTTGTAGGTCCTTCGCTTTTTCCTTTCATCAAAGCCTTACCACTTTGCACGTATGCAGTATTTGTTCCCATGCAAATACTCCAGACGGATTAAGTTGTACTTTGCAGTTGTCACGAAGCCTCGTGCAGTGTTAAAGATCAAATAGGTTGTACTTGGAGTTCAAATTCCCTGAAAACTGGGATAAAAAGTCGTTGCAGACCTATCACCTACTCCAACCTAACCAGAAGACTGTCCATATCCATAGAAGGCAAAAAAATTTTGCTCATGTAAGGTGGATCACACGCAGATGGGGTGCTGTGGAAGGAGGCTGTTGTTGTCGTTCCCGTGGTTTGGAACTGATTCGAATCTATTATGAGTCCAAAAAATTTCCAAAAATCTATAGCTACATATCTGAAAATCTAAAGATCCCAATGCAAACATAATATAAATCCACTGTCTATCCAGAAGTACGAGAATTCAAAAGGATATGTGAGAAAAACTGAATCAAAATTTCAGATATTCTCACACATCCTTCTGAATTCTCATCCTTCTGAAAAAGGGTGTGCAGGAGCCAGATTCATCGTCTAACAAAATGAACCAGATGGATCAAACAGAGATCTTTTGCGTTTTGCTGCATGGTCCAGGGATCTTTCCTTCCTTTCCTTATTCTTTCCTTTCCTTTTGGATTCCTAATCCATTATAAATATAAAGAAGAAAAATCCATATGGCTGAAATACCAAATACCTAAATTTAATTATGATTCAATTCGAGGGGCCCCTCATCCTTGCATGATCAGTGTACTGGCACCAGATTTATTATTGAGAAGGAATATTGACACTTTTATGAGCCGACTTTGCAAGCCATCATATGTACAAGCGGAAAACGCAAACAAACACCTCCGTAATTCTGAATAGAAGTCGAATATGTGGCGTGTACTGTGTCAATTGACATGAGCAATGTTTTATTTCAATTCGTAGGGTCATTAAAAGTATTTAAGAACTTAGATTGAATCCCCTCAGAACAGGGGTTAAAGAATTGGTCTAAAGATACTATTCTAACAGCTTTCTTAAGAACGTAGGGTATCACAATGCGTCAAGATGAAGTCCTATGTCGCTCTCGGGTGCTTTCCAGGATTTGGCTCCCAATCGGGAGACCTATTTTATGGCTTCGGAAGTCGCTCTAATTTTGACATTCACTTGACTCAGCAGCTCAGCTTTTTTTCATTTGACTGACAAGACATCCCATTGACACAGATGTGCTCGTTTTAAACTGCGGACAACACAGCTGAGCACTTCAATGCCGACCCATCAAAATGAGATCGTTTGTGAAAAAAAAATGAAATGTAAAGTATTCTGATGAGTGCTATATCCTCAGCTGACACTTTAAAGCTAAAGTTAGATTTCAGTGACATCGTCCGCGTCATAACTTTCAAATGATAGTTGCTAAAGACGTTCGTAGTTGTAAAAGGTGACGATATTTAGCGATGTTAGTGCAAAAAGTGCCTGGGATCGAAGAGCTAGGTTAGCATCACTAATAGCCTTTCCTGGTTTGAGTTACAGTCTTCATACACTTGAACGGAGGTGGAGTAGTGCAAGGTAGAGCTATTACGGCAATTGTGGTTTGGTGATCAACTCCCCGGAGGCTCCTTCTGGAGAAACCAATTTCTCTATAATATCTATCCGGGAACGGCTTGGTTTTACAACTCTAAGGGTAGAGCTGAAACAATACGGGTCTGAGCCTGAAGGGAAAATTGAGACGGCAGTTTGCGGGGTGAACATTCAAATTTACCGTCGTTTATTTCAATTTTTTGGGTTTTTTACACTTACCTCCTTGTTTTACATATTCCTCGATAAATTCTTTTTTTTTGTCGTACATTTCATGGCCCTGTAAGTCATTCTGGGCCACACACGCAAAGCGTTTCTGCTCTCCCCAATGGTAATCGAAAGCGTGGCACATCCCCGAAGGGGATTGAACTCGCCAAGACCTCCAACATATTATTTCTGAATGCATATAAATTTACTATGCCATGCATGATTATTTACAAGAGTAAAAAGTATAGTAAACATAGATCATTGGACGACGTAAGCAGTAATGGAGCCATCTCTCACAGCATGTCTTATGCCCGCAACCAATTTCCCTTCCTCGTGCTCATAGGTATAGAAGGGAGGGTGGCCTAAGAGAAATCCCGGTTGAAAGTGCATTTTTAGTTCATAATGCGTATGTGTAGGAACGATTATACGGAACTGACTGGTAGTAGAAGCTCTAATCCATCAAAAAAGCCACCGTCGGCCCTATGTCCGAAATGAATTGGCTGAGCTCATCAGAACAACCGATTCATCAGTGCTCGTGTCGTAATGCCTACTCTTCTTTGCTAAAACCTGCCGTCGCTGCTTTTTTGGCTCAGAAACACTGGAACATAGACAAGCATACTCCCTTGCGACTACTGCATCCTATGAACTCAGCTGTACAATGGGAATCCTTTCCGGGTGGTTTTCTATGGACTTTTTGGTCTATTCTTCATGGGCGGACAGCCTTACACTCGAACCCTTGGTCTCCCTCTTGCAGAAGGTGTCTCCGAACAGAACTAAATCAGAGTCTCCCCCAATACTAGAGACCATTATTGATGGGAAGTACGCATTGGGACACCCTTGAGGCAGCGGGCACATAGAGATTATGGATAAAGCATCTAAGGTCATAAGCACTTCTGCTTGCTGAATCCTTCCCATGACAGCCATTACACTAATGTGAAGTGGAAGAAGGCTTCCCTTGAAAAATGCGATTACTGGAAGGCTTCTTTGACTCGGTCACACGCTCTGTGTTTCTGCGAAAAGATTAAGCATGGATGTGGCGTGGGTGACTGTTGGAAGTACCAAGTCGCATGCCTAATCCACTTATGGGATTACAGAGCGTGTGGGCAGTGACAGCGAAATGTATCTAGGCGAGACAACTGTCCAAGAAACCGCGCAGTGTGAGTGGTTTGGGCCTCGATACTCCTCGGAAACCGGGTAAAATCACAGTCAATTGAGATCTTTTCGATTCCGATCAGCCTCTTTAGTTTTCTCCCCACCCATGGCCCTGAAATCTACAGCCTTCAAATGTGCAGGGTCATTCTCGATTCGACTCGAAAACTACATGGATACAAAGGCTGTGGTTCAGATGCGTATTGATTGTTCGATCAAGTGGCAACGCCTACGCCCCTTGGTTTCCTCAATCATTCCCCAGTCCTACCAACTACCGTAGACATGATCAACGAACGTGCTTAGGTATTCCATACATTTTCCTCCTCCGAGACTCCTTTCTTTGAGTATGCTTATGAAACATTCACTAATATGCTCATGCAGGGGGGCATAACATTATTGAAAATGTAGTCTTTTTATGCAGAGTTCTCGTAACTAGAAGGTTCCGGTAAACTTGAATTCGTTATCGATGGTTTTTTAGAATATCCTATAGAAAACAGACGGTGTTTTTCTAATAAGACACTTGGATTGGGCACATGAGAAGCAGAGCGCGGCTTCCCATGCGTCTCTGACCTTCATTGTGCCTCATGGCGCAGGTTGACTATAAACAAAACAGGTCAACTGTCAAGGGCTCCTTGATGATAATACGATGTTTTTCTGAGTATTAGGATTTCGATGTTCACCAACTTTGCCGAAGCGAAGCAGCGACCTCCTTACTACTCTCTTCCTCTTCCCTTCCTTGACTGTCTTCATAAACACAGCCAAATTTCAAGCATAACAATAATCTACCTACGTTTATACTAGGCTACAAAATTACCTGAAGACTCGCTTTAATATCAGATTTCTTTGCTGGCTTTCAATGAACCAAATTGTTAGAGGACGGGAAGGCAAAAGAGTCTGGGAATACTTTTCCCCATGCCGAAGAATGACGTTTTCCCTGGCATCATCTTTCCTTGATTGTTATCCCTGTACTACGATTTCGATTCTATAGAGCGTTTTCAGCTCAGTTTTGGTAGAAATCTTTCTCCTCAAATATTCTGACGGAAAAATTATTTACTTGCATAGATGATGACTTGTTTATCAGTTTGTGTTTGGGGTTAATCTAATCTGAAAGGGAATTTGTAGTAGCGCACTTATATTCGTATTTAAAATTTAAGGTTAATTAAAAGCACAAATAAATAAAGGAATAAAGATGCAAATAACCAAATAAGCAAAGGACGCCAGAGAAGCGAAAAGCCCATTTTGGTGCGCCGTATTTGTGACTGGACTTCTCTGATCGTCTGCAGTCTCTTCTACCTCGCCCATCGTACTAATCTCAACGTTTAAGTGCCTTTAACTGCCTCTGTTTGTATTTTTTCTAATTTATTATACAGTTCATTACAGTCATTATATGACCTATGTGACAACCTCATTTCTAACTTTTTCCCTAGAACTCCGTTTTCCCATTCCCAGTTCTCCTTACGACCTCGTTTTGTTCCCAACGACATAATTCGCCATGAACGGTTCCTCTGCAGGCCATAAATACGACCGGTTTGGTATGCCTTTTTTCGAGTTAATTTCTCTGAATTTGATTAATTACTCTGATTTACATAGTGCAATACATTTTACGAACGTATATTACAGACAGGACATACTATTTGACGGCCTTTACTCGATGCGAATGTATCTTTACTGTAGGATTAACGTTCTAGGTGTTTACACAGTGTTCTATGCCTAATGTTGTGTATTGCTAATTAACCGCTACGTGTTTTGTGTATCAAAAAGGCTTCGTTGTTTACGAGTTTCCTTGCCTCATCGCCTATTTTAAATCGAACATCAGGCTTGTACCAATTTTAGATGGTTTTAGGTATGGTATACGAGAACAAATTTCGAAGCCTGCGGACTTTGATAGAGTAACCATACCTGTAAAATCATGGGCATTAGACCATCACCGTATGGATGTGAAGGGCGAGTATTGATTCCAGACGCGCAAAATCGATATTAATCTTTTCGTTCCCATGCTCTTAGCAACTTTGAGGAAATGTGAAGCCAGCTGGAGCTTTTTTTCTTAACTGATTCACGGCTTTCTTGTATTTGACTTCTGAAAGAAGAGGAAAAGGAGCTATACAGCTAAAAGTTGTAGCCGATTGAGCTGCTTAAAGACTCATGCAGTTTTTCTAAGATGTAAGCATTGCTCAAGAATCTTAGTCAAGAACCTTAGAACCTGTGTCTTTTCTCCTTGTTTAGTGTTGTGAAAACAAACACTTTCCCCGTGAAACTGTGAATTTGTAAATACCGAATAATTTTTCAACAAGGCTCCCTCTGGTCGCCGTTTATAGTAAGCGACTGAACGACTCCTTATCCCAACATTACTGAGGCGTTTTCGAGATTCCACTACTTATCTGGAACAGAACTGGGACTCAAGCGATCGATACGCATCTAACCCTTAGTCAAACTTTCATAAAATTATGAAATCGTTGGAGGACTCTCCAGATAGCAATTCTCTATAGATAACCTTTTTCGCAATGGGTACCCTTNACCGAATAATTTTTCAACAAGGCTCCCTCTGGTCGCCGTTTATAGTAAGCGACTGAACAACTTCCTTATCCCGACATTACTGAGGCGTTTTCGAGATTCCACTATTTTTCTGGAACACCACTTGAACCGAAACGATCGATACGCATCTAACCCTTGGTCCAACTTTCATAAAATTATGAAATCGTTGGAGGACTCTCCAGATAGCAATTCTCTATAGATAACCTTTTTCGCAATGGGTACCCTTCACTACTGATGTATGAGTTCGCGAGTGCTTATTTTCGATGTAAATCGAGATATTATTAGTGCACCGATGCTGATTGGGCTATTTAAAGGGTTCATTAACGGATTCCTCTATGGAATTCCTGCAGTAACTTGTACTAAGTGCTCGTTTAGATTTTTCAGCCGTTTTCTCGCCTAAAATCTTTTTTTTTTCATATAATTGCACTTATAGTCCGTCAAATCGAATCCCATGAAATGCTTTTGAATATTTCATCGTGTTCTCTCCCTTTTGAATGCGTTTTCGGAAAAGGTGTGGCGACAATTTCCTTAAGAGCATTTATTAAATTCCTGCAGCATTCCGGAGATGGATGCATTCGTGCAAGGACGCAGTTCTGGGTGTCTTCACGACCTTTCACTTTTTCTAGACTTGGCACCTTGCAGGATATCAAAAATGCCACGCGATAAGATAGATGGTTCGTGATACCTCGGAGGCATTTCCACTGTAGTGGGTCATTAAGTTCGTGCTCAGTCTAAAGAACTTCTTCAGCAGGTAAGGTCCTGAAGATATGTTTTACCAGTCAGTGATACACTTTACTTCGGTTTACTATTGTCTTCTAACAATGTTCAAGCTTGTTGACTCTTTTTCGTGGAGAGAGCTAGACTTTTTCTTCCAAATGTGAAAACTTCGCGTTCTGGTTCTCGATATCTTTCTTGGGCTGTCATTTTCGCCAACTAAACTGTTTGGTAGCGATCAGATCATGCGACATCCGGTAGGCGAAAAATCTGGATAACATAGAATAAGCTTTGCACTTTTCCCTTCCAATTCCTGCGGTTTTAGCCGCGTCTGGTGGATGACGTTGGTAATGGTATTGTTGAGTGTTTAATGAGGTTTCAGGGGGAGTCCCCGAGAGATTTGAACTACACCCACGCAGCAGTATACACTATTGTGAGTAACTTACTAAACTTGATGTGGCTCGCATTGAGAAAAGTCAGGTGTCGCCCAAGGTAAAGCGTAATCTCCCACAACAACAACACTTGATCGCCACAGAACAGGTACAGCTATAATTCCAGGAATTGTAGTGAGAAATTAAAAGACCATCCTCTGATTTCTCGAATTTTTCGACTTCCGATTGCCGTTTGATCTGATCCTTGCATATTAATTGATGTGACAAAAAATTTAAGCCTCCGAAAGCAGGGTGAAACCATTCTAGGACCTCTTTCCGTACTAGGGCAACCTTTTTCCCGAAAATGAAATCGACAAGCTGACAGATCGTTGGAAGACAGTCGTGGATAACAGTGGAGATCATAGTACAACTATGTTTTTCGAAGCCGATTTAATTTCTTCTTAGAACTGTTTCATGACTTTAGGTAATGACCCATAATTTCCTTCATTTATTCAAGTCTCTACTACTGCCCTTTTCATCATTTCCTTCCACTTAAGCAGCTGTCACTAGTCCCACCACTAAATTTTTAGTGGTACCAACTGGTAATGATCTTCAAATATGAACCATGTGTCGTTTCAAATTCCAAAAAAGCAATATTTTGCCTGAAGAAAAAGGGCACTATTTATTTTGCTACAATTTATTCTAGTTTTCTGAGAACTTTGGTAATTTTTGGTTTTTTGCCAGTTACTATTAATCAGTTATGTGGGACTGTAGAAAACTGTTGTGGAAATGTGTTTAATCTTACTATTTTGCGAGCAAACACAGATATATATTGAATTTTTTGTCAGTTTTTTTGGTTTTCCATAATTTGTGACTGATATGTCCAGTAATTTACTCAGTAATTTGTAGTCAGGCTTACATAGCAATTTAGATTTGTCGTCAGAAGAATTTAGTTGATGTCATATTAGAGTAAATGTTTTTTTTTTGCTGATTGCTCGGCTGTAGGAGTTGCAGATTCCGCCGAGAAGTTCATTTGTTAGAATTTTAACCAAACCTACTATTTCGCAAACTGTGGACTTCATTTCGGGTATTCTTAAAGGGCGGGCGCCAAGACCACTCAAACCATGTAACCTAATCCAATGAGATATAATGATAGAAAACCTTGCTCCTTTGCGACATGTCTCAAGGAAGTTTCAGAAATTCGAACCCTTGAATAAGTGGGGATTTATTTGTACAAGGCTACGTGGTGGGAAATCATTAGACGAGATGCACAGTGGGGGTTTTGGTCAAAATGTCTGTCTTTGACAAAACAGCGCTCTCTTCCAACTTGCCGTAGAAAATATGGGTATCAGATATTCGGTAGGGAGTTTTCTTCGGCTGTAAAATGGCTTGCAGGTCGTAAAGGACGAAAAAAAAGCACCTTCAAGCGCAATGTGAAGTGAATGGGACACTTGAATGAGAAATGGAGCACTTGTAGTGACTTCTCAATTGTTTATGACATTGTAAAAATTCACCATATGGTCAGAAACTCTACAGAAACTCTGGATGGCCTAGCAAGATCAGGCTTCCTTCTTTCCCGTATACTTTTAGTTCGTCATTATATATGAACTATACGATAATAGGGAGAAATTGAGTACATGCCCTTTCGAAAAAAAGTGACGTGAGGGCCTCGTATTACGTATTCGTTTGATAATTAATGGTCCCGTGCAGATGATGGAAGGAAGTAGAGGTGAAGGTACGGTAAGGATTTGGTTCCACACGGAATCCTGGTTCTTTGAATGACTAGACTAGACTTCGACCTTTCTTACTTCCTGGTAAGTGTTGAGTACTTCTTGGTCACTTCTGCTTATCCTCCCCATCATACCCATCAGGGGGTTGGCTAATTCTTCGCCATAGATGTCTATCACAGCAATCTGTTCGCAGGTGTCTTCTGTGGGCGTGACATCGGTCGGGCGGTGCCGTTTCGCCTCGGCCGTTTGACGACTCCTCCTTCAGCAAAAGCAGTGTTTTTCTTCTTGTTCGTCGTGCTCTGGGATTTCTTCGTAATTGATGAACGTTTCTTGTCTGTGCAGAAGCTCATGGTATCATTATAAATCCACATTCAATTAAAAATGATTTACAGCAGATTCTTTCGTAATCTAACATCGATCTACATTTGTTGGTCTTAAATTTCTATGAATCTCCCTGCATTACGCCTTGCAAAACACATCCATTCCATTAAGATTCTAGAAGTCTAGTCTTCACGGTACTTTTTTTTCCAACTTCGTCAATTCGTGACCAGAAGGCGCTTGAAACTCTTGTATTTACTTAATAACGATAAGGAATTTCATTTCTGCGTGCTTTGCGTCAGGCTTTCGTTCTTTCCTAGCCTCTTCTGCTGAACAGATTTTCACATCACCACTTTGAGAGGGCTCTTGGCATTCTCCTCAGTTATCGGTTTGAACTTTTTCGAAGTGAGCTTGTCTGAAGGGGCAATATTCTGAAAGTAGTCATTTTACGACCATGAATCAATCTGAATGTTCTCTAGTTAACTACTTGGCAGAGCTTGTTGTTACTTGAATTTTTTCCTTTGGTATTTTTGGTTTTTTAATTTAACATCAGTGAATTTACAAACAGAGTTGTGAAGATGAATGCCTATAAAAGAAAAGAATCCGTTTGAAACTCCTACTCCAGCTCTCGGCTATCACAATGTAAGTTTAATTGGCATGTCTAACAGCCTCTGGGTGTTCTCTGCTAGGGAACGGAATGTTTCATGAGGTGTAAAAGTAAGTTCTTGAAGTTACTTCTTTTTAATGGTGTTTGGAAATGGCATTTTTTAATCGACTGCAGTAAAACATGCCCTTTTCACCACTGCATGCAGTCTTTTTTTCAGTGTTTTGTCTTTTTTCTGATGTTTTAATTGCTACCTATATTTCATGGTTCTTAGCAGTCTCCTTGAAATTATCGAAGGTATAGCCATGAATTCCTGAGTGTTTGTACAGACGACAGCTCGTTAAATCCATAGCTATCAGATTTTTTGATGTTTTTGTGTGAAGGACGGCCATTCCTATCGCAATTCTTAAACTTCTTCCAAAATAACATCTTCTTCATGTCATTTTCGAGTTCAGAAGAGGTTAGTAGGAGCGTGTTAGCCATGCTGAACAACTTGTGATGAGATAGTCGCAATTGCTGTGGGAATACTAGACCAATCCTCTTCCCTCCATGGGCACACATCTTCACCACTGCGTTTGTCAATTCGTTGTCAATTAAGAATAGACTTTCTAATCTCCAACGACCTTGAAGAACTACAATCACGAGTCCCCTGCAATCATGAGAATTTATACATTTTATAAATAATCGGTGCCTGATGAAATTAGTCCAAACTTTTTTTGTGCCGGGAAGGTTTCAAACGGGTCTTCTTTGTTGGCATCTATTTATGGAAAGGCTAAGTGCAAATTTCACACGATGTCGAGGCTCAAACAGAAGAAATCCCAAGTACTGCCAAGTAATTTTCGTGAGAATCCCTCTTCCGATTTCCATGTGACGAGAGAGTCGGTTTGGATGCAGAGTATTCGAGAACAGCCTGTTTCTGGAGATACTTGCAGTCATCACAGTTAACAGTTGCTCATCAATTTCTAGTGTTTTGCTTACTTGATGAATAGCTTGTGGATTACAACTTGTTGCGGTTTTCTTCGAACAGACTTCTTTGCAAGTCTTTGTTTTTCTTTCTGTGTTTTGCCTATGCAAGTGTAATCGCTTTAGGTTAGAGTAATTCTGGTTCGCTTTAGATTTCTGTAATTATGGTTTTTCAGATGAAGTGCATACCTCGATGTGATTTGCCGCTACCCGAAATTGGAGTTGCTCGACTCACAACTAATTTCAACGTCTGCTCACATCCAGCTGAGCTGTCAGTCAGAGTTATTGTGAGTTCCTTTACCGCTACGTGTTTACAGTGTCTTAATTATTTTCGGTTCAAATTTGGCCCTCTTTGATCCGAATCGTAGCATATTGGTTCCTCAGGTTCATCACTTTCTTGTCGCTGCGCCTGCTTTTCTTTTCGGGTTTTATTTAGAAAAACCGTCGTATTCAATTAGGACTCTTTCATTGACGTTTTTCTTGATGAGCTTCTTTGAGGAGCAGTTCAAGAAAAAATTAGAATGGGATATTGTTTTTATTTCGAGGATTCACATTTGAATTAGTATCTCATACTAGTAGGGTAAAAACGATGTGGTTTAATGAATCTCTCCGCCGTCTGCTCCGATCATACAATTAGTGAAGTGGTAGGGAAGCTGAACTGTTTGTAGTGGCATTTGTTCTCGTGGAATTCTTCAAATTTCGTAGCAATGCCAGGTTTTATTAGTTTTATTTTGTTTCAATGTTTGTATCTTATCTATTTTACAATATTATAATTATTACCTCAAAAACTAGAGGTTTGTCTGGTCTTTGTGTTTCTATTATTACTGCAAATACTTAATTACCGGCTAAAACATTCAAATTGACTAAGCATTTTTAATGGTAGAAAAGGTTAATTACTCAAATATTTATAGCATTTAATGACAACATATTAATCATTCATGTGCACCGAATTGCTGTGAGTGTTGCACTTCAAAGAACTTATGATGTTTTCGATATGTGGCCCAAAAAATGGAAAGTGCATAGCCGATAATAAGTTTTTAGGTACCACCCTTTTGCGTAATTTATCCCTTTTTCTTTTTTTCTGTTTATTTCATTCCTTTAATTGCTCTGTAAGATTGCGGGTTTGAGCCCATCAATTAGAATTATCTGACAATTATTTGATGTAAACCACCGTAAGGTAAAGGGTGTCATTTAACGACACTGCAAGCTGTCAACTATCGAGTTAGAGGTTGTTGTTGTATTGTGTTGTTTGGTATTGATTGGGTTTGCTTTTTTTTTGCGGTGTTTTCCTGATGGGTGTTTCTTCACAGTACCAAACAGGAGGGCATTTTTGTTGGCCATTAAAGGGTTCTACGAAAGACGACCTCCAGAGGCTGACTATTTGGAACTAACATTTGCCATTTGTGTTTGCTTTTGTGTGCATGCAGGCTTTGCTAGATTAATTAAGAGTTGCCTCTGACGTAACTATTTTTCTTTGTAAGGGTGCATAAATCAAGCTTGCATGTGGCTCTGAAGGAAAAACTTAGAATTCTGAGAATACTTAATTAGTTATATTGGTTTCGAATCCCACGGAACAGTTTTTTCGCGTCCTCATAACCTCTAGTCGTTCTCAGTCCAATCCAGAAAATTTCCATAAACCTCCCAATAGGGTATTCGAGTGATTTCGCTTAATGTTATGTGAAAAATTACGTCATAAAGCCATTCTGAACATTCATTCCATCGACAAACGCTGCAATTATGATGTTCTCTAGGAGAGGAAAGAAAATAAGAAGTATAATGGAGTTGGAAGATTGCCAGTTCTTCTTTAGTAACAGTACGGTACTCAATAAGTCGCGATTATAACAACCTTTTGTGTGGTCTTACTGTAAATAATGCTTTACGCCACTCTATTACTGGCTACCTCCACTACCCAACAGAAAAACCTTAACTGCCTTACAAGCCCATTCAGTCTTATTTTTTTCAAAATCGTTTTGTGGAGAGCTGCAGCTAAATTGGCCACTCTGCCGCCAGAGTGGCCAATTTAGCTTTAGTTCTACATAAAACGGCTTTAAAGAAAAACGACTCCTACGATGTAATCGGCCAGTGGCTTGGACAATGGATCTGAACTTTGTGTTTGTATTTTACTTGGCAAATGAATAAATTCATGTTAAAGTTGTGAGTAATAATTTGCCGTATAGATGCCTCTTCTAGGTTTTCCATAAGTACAGGGATCAGGCTTCGTATCTAGAGGGAACATGGTTTTTGAGAGCTCATTGCTGCGGATTTTCTTTAGAGGCTTCTATATATCAGTTGTGTCAGATTGGGCTTTTCTAATTAAAGGAATATGGTTTTTGAGGACGTATTTGTACGGGTTTCTTTCTCAGGACTCCTTTATTCTTAGCGATGCCGAATCAGGCTTCATTTTTGAATAGATTGTATGAGACAATGGCGTTCCGCAAACATTGGTGACATATATACCGTAATCCAATTAAATGATTGTCTTTGACGTTACGCATGCTTTCCGACAGCTCTTGAAACTCCAGTGGGGGTCCGCCGACTGCATAATTGGTAACTGTGGGAGCGTTGGCCTCTGATGAGATATGCAAACATTGCAGCATGACATTTGGTCTCGTAATTAATCCGCACCTCATCCACTAAGCTTACCATACACAATGCTCACACTGACCGCTCCTGGAAAAGCATGGAATGTTACTTTAGTCATGAAGAAATTGTCTCTGTATATCTGGATATACATTCCTTATATGATTTGGGCACATCCGGATGTGACCATGGATCGGATGGACGGATTATTCACTTTTTTTGTTAGAGTTACTAATTTTTTCGTACATAGAACAGAGGTTTTTTTTCTTCTCCCGACCTCTAATTATTTGATTTAGGCGAAATTTGTACAGTGCAAGTAGCTATATTACTCAGTAGAATTGGCGTTCCTATTTAAGAAAAACATGGTAGTTAACATCAGTGCTGAGTCTTCGTGAAGAATGAAGCAGAAGCCGAGTGGTCGTTGTCGGATCGATAGCTTTTTGAAGCCATTTTGATATATAGCATTGAAATGGTAAAGTGGAATGCCGTTTGCTGAAGGATTATGGTTCTAAAAACTCAAAAGACAACAGCAAAGCTAAGGAATAGGTCTAGAGCCGCTCGTTCAATCCAGACCTTTCAATCTGAGTGCATTTTTCGATGCTAAGGCAACATTCGTCTAACTTCATTCCTTTCTTCAATCTTTTTGAATTCATTTTCATGAATTTCTAACTTACTTTGAGCTTTGAATTGATTCATATTGCATATTAAACACTCGAATTTTGTCGTTTACTGAAATTTCATTTAAATGCTTTGGGAGATACCACAATTGAATAAATTCCCTGATAATATTACTAAATAAACCGGTGCCCATATTTTCCCCATCAACTTTTCTTATGGGCGCTGAATGTTCAATACCTGTGGACACAGTGTTTTTCTGCCTTTTTTCAATCATCATGTCTCCATACCCTTTTTCTCTTTAGTTTTTTACACAGTACCCTTTAGTTACGCATACTCGAAACATGCAGTATGGTTCACCACAAAAGGTGTATAGCGTAGGAAACCGCTGTTATCTAAGGTACTATGCCGCTCATCCAGGCTCTGTAGGGTCAAATCTCATTCAATCCGCCGAATTTGTCTTCAGAGAAGCCTGCCAATCATTCTTTTGGTGATTAAAAGGCAATTTAGCTCAGCTCAGTTTTTCTATTTTATACGTTTCCTAGCTTCTTGATGCCCGAACGTCTTACCTTTCATCACCGATTGTAAGAGCCATCTGTCTTTGTTCTATTTTTTTCAAATTTGAAAAGTAGTTTTTCGGTTATCAAAAAACTGGTTTCGTTTTTTACGACGACGACATACGACGATGTAAAAAAAGGAGTGTGTTCGAATCTTCAGGGCATAGATCGGCTGCAAATCCGAATAGCTTGGATTGGCAATTCATATGGCAATGGCTCATTTCTTGAAGTTATCGGAGAATGGGCTTGTTCGTGAGAATGCTCTCATTAAGATCAAGAGTCGCGAATGAATGAATAATGATTAGGTGAGCGCAGTCGGTGCCAGGTGAATGGGATTTACTCCAAGTAGCAGAATTGCAGATTAACAGCTAAACATATCATCATCCGTGCTCTTGACGTTTGGACTCGGTTTTTACGTACGGAGAGGATCCCAATCACGGCTACTTGTCTTTCCTGGGAGTCAATCACTGAATGGAACATTTGCTGGGAATGAAGCTACTTTGATGACGTACCTAACTGGTCGTTTGTTTTCATAAAGAAATGACGAGCATTCTTGGGAAACTTGGATGAAATGACGACGACAAGCGAAACAACACTGAAGGGATACTTTGTGAATTTGTCTGAATCTGATATGCCGTTAGGTCCGGTTTCCTGGCAAAAACATGCTCGTGTGCAGGATTTCACAGAATGGACTGGGTCGCATTGAAGAGGAACTTTCAAAAGTTGACGGAATAATGAAAGGAATCACTGGGAACATGCTTATTTCTGACGCCGATGTTAAATGATCTGCGACAAATTTGATCCACCGAAAATGAGATCCCATTTTCGTGCTCGAAATTCATTTATTTGATACATATGGGGACTTAATTCATGGTTATACATATGTAATATGGTATCGTTGTAATATGACATGCGTATAATACCCAGAATATTCGAGCCAACAACGGTATAATTGTATGACATAGCTGTTAAGGTGAAAACTTGCTGAAAAACTTTACTGACTTAACTTTTTTCGATGTCTCTAGGCTGTACGAGATGGATTTTTCACAGGATTGAGATGGATTTTTTGCTTTTCGAGGAGATTGGCGATGGTGTAGAAATAGATTTTTTTCTGCGTCATCAACGGGGTATTATATGGGATGAAATCAGCATTCAGCTGGCTCTTTCACTACAGAGGGGCTCGTTGTCGTTAAACTCGGGCCACAATTGTGGCAAGGAAATTTCTCTCAAGGATATTGGGATAGGGTATAGAAAATTAGGATCAGGCGGCGGCTTTCATCTCGTGATGACGTAAATCAATTAGAAAGCGCAGATGCCTACTGTTTGGATGAAAAACTTCTTGCAAAAGAACAAGAGTTCTTTTTTCACGCTGAAATTTATTGCCCCTGTTTTCTTTTTTCCCTGTGATAACTCCTATGTGTTTATAGAAGTCACGAGGCTTTGTCCCATCGTCCTGTAAAGGGTGCGTCACTTTTGTGCCCTTGTGAGAGTCGAGTGCCGTTTATTATTATGATGGGACATTTCGCACATGTTAGGCTTCAAGGGCATTGTCCCATGTAGTCAGCCATATGTCAGTGCACTTGCTATCAAGGGTGCTAGCATAGAGGGGCTGTGCTGCTTACTGCTTCAGGGATTCGAGAAGAGTTATATCCAGAAGCGTTGGAAAGCTTTTTCGGAAGTAGTTTTCTAGGTTGGAGTGAACTTCATGGATGCTTCGGCAGAATGGGGCATTGTAAGTAATAATTTATAGCAAATACTAGTGCATAAAGGTTCCCATGGGCTCATATTCAGAATTGTAAAAGGCTTTCTGGAAAGTAAGTTTTGATGAAGTGAAGTATATGGGGTTTCCATGAGATTTATATCCGGGGATGGTAACATGTGTCTTCGGAAATAATTTTAGATGGGTTAAAATTAATGGGTATTTTAGTGGAGTTCGGTAGAGTAATATTTATGGATACTTTGGCAGAGTGGGGCTCTTGGAAGTAATAATTCATAGCTTATAGGTTGTGCGTCAGGCTGTCGATCGAATCTTTTTTCCAAAAATATTATAAAGCTTTTCGGAGAGTGGTGAAATTTATTGGTTCTTCGTGAAATTGAAGTGAAATTTATGTATGCCCAGACAAAATGACGTTTTAGGCACACGTTCATTTGATTCATTGCAAAGGGATGCGGAGGAAAGTACAAGGAATAGGGAAGGGGGAGCGGGGGGCAAGGGGGCAAGGGGCGCTGAGGGAAGAAAAAGTTTCTGAAGTTTTGGTTGGGCGAGCACAGAATGGCATTTCCCAATCCCGTTGTTTACAGGCATAGCCGCTTTACAAGCATTATACACTCAGGCGTAAATGTGTAGGAGCTTCATAATTCGATGTTAGGGCTTTGCCAAATGCGGGGAGCAGTCCTAGGGAGGCAAGGCTATGAAAGTACAGGAAATGTACTGTTTTAAGCTAGAAATCATCAATGCGAAGGAGAATTGCAGGACTTCCAGCTACGTGGTAGCAAATTGTTACTTTGGCACAAAACTAGGTCCCATTTTTTCGGAAATTTCTCACCGATTACTTTGTTGGAATTAGTTAAATGCAATTATTGTAGTTTTGAGGTCTGAAGAAGTCTACTTCCCAATAAAGATCACCTACTTAAACAAGATTGGGTGAAGCTAAGCTTCTACTTTTATTTGGGAATACCAGTAATGATATACAGCCGGATAGTACGTAGTGCCCTAGTGTTTTTATAGATTTCTTAGAAAGGGATGATGAGGTGGCGGAATTTATTTTATTTGATTTTCTGTGTACGTACAATGTACTCTTGAAAGGGAAATGAAAATGTCCATACTAAATCAAGTTGTAAGTAAAGAAATGTATTAAAGCACAAGTACAAATGATGTACTACATGATTTGCACGTAATCTGGAATGACAGTCACGTACTAAACTAAAGCTATTTGTCAAGCAAATCCCAATCCCAAATCCGGATGACCGTTGATTAGGAGCAGGTGGATAGAAAGTTTTTCTGCTTTTTTATATGATTTCTGTATTAGCTGTACTTTAGCTTTAGACCCCTTCTTTACGTTGGAATTAATTTGTTTTCCTCAATAAGGATTATTTGAGGAGGTTGGGAAGCCGTCGTAAGCCAGCAAAAAGTTTGTTATAAATTTCCTCCTTCAGCATACGCCGTGAGGTGGACTTTTATGAAGGATAATAGATCATCTAAATGCGTGTTTGTCCTATACGGAGGCTTCCTGGTTAAGATCTCAGAGTTAGCGGAAAGTTGTTGCAACTTGTTCCGAAAGGCATTGGCTAGGAAATGTCAATTAAATAAAGGTGTTTAGCAGTTGTAGCTGTAAATATTGTGGTGTTGAGCTGATTACTTCATTAACTGAATAACTTTTAAGAATGATTCACTCAATCAGAAACCCCTAATGAGGGTTTGATGTTATTTGGGGAAACACAT
Organism: Haemonchus placei; assembly: GCA_900617895.1. Classification (NCBI taxonomy): domain Eukaryota; kingdom Metazoa; phylum Nematoda; class Chromadorea; order Rhabditida; family Trichostrongylidae; genus Haemonchus; species Haemonchus placei. Next base: position 21,771 of record UZAF01017636.1, read on the forward strand.
ATGCATAAATATAAACAGTCGTAAGCATAGATGTGCAGAATAAAGTAAATACGTGCAGGAAATATAATGGAGAGGTACAAAATTCATATAAGAAGTGGAAATATATGTTGCTCCAGGTTACTAGAGTCGAAACATAGCGAAAAGTTCTTTTTTCACTTTTTTTTTGTGAAGTTCTGTTTTCGATATGAGGAAATACTGTTTTTTTGTTGTTTAAAATGGGTTCTGCCGTGGGTTAATTCACTTTACGATGTAAGGTTTCTTTGTTCCCAATTTCGAGTTGGATTCATTAGGTCATAAGCATTTTTCCCTCGTCCTCGTGAAATTTTATTATGTTGGACTGATTTCTTGGCCCGGAATGTTGGTCACAGCCTTATTGTCGATAATATTGCTCTGCCAATAATTTAATAACTGCATTTTTGAAAAACTAATTTTGATTTTATCTGGATGATATAAACACTCATTTAAAGAGCACAACGATATTATTAAAAGAAATCCATTGACCAACAATTATGTTGGGAGCAGTTAGCTGCAACTAAAAAGCAGGCGTTTGTCCGTGGAATAATCCGATTGTGACAAGGACGGCGGATTGACTCAAACTTTGAGTCCTATCCCACAACGAACTGTAAGCTGTACCGGTCAAGAGTTCTAAGCAAGATCGTCTCGTACCACAGCGCTAAACAAGTGATCTGTACAGAGTTTCAAATAGGGATTATCAAATAGAGTTTACTCTGAAGGAGTGTTTCAGCATGAAGTTCGCTCGGTGTCGACATTTTTGGCTGGCGATGAAAGCGTAGATTCACGAAATATTGGCACGGAACACTGGCCACTGAAGTTGAATGTCCAATTTTATGAAAGCTCACCTGACGACTATTACGCGAAGGTAAACCATTATCTCAGTAGTCCTATTTTCTATTCTTATCGATGGGTTTCAGGCCTGCATTATAACTGAGCGAACAGGACAAGTAACGTGCTTTTTGAATTCCACTTACAGTAAAGATGCGCTCATGGGAGAGTGTGAAACCGATAAATTAGGAAGTAGGTTGAACAAGATTCAATACATATTATCGCTTAGTTTTGAAGTTTTTCTTAAGTTTCCTTGCTTTAGTGTCAGCAACGTTGCCAATGCTTTTACTAACCGTCATGATGATCGTGTTATTTGTGGCAATCGGTGTAGGTATCGTATTCCTCACCCATCATCTATTTGTCCAAATCACACGTGCAGCAAGATCGAGTCGGAAGTTCCATAAGCAGGTGAGCTTACTACATTCGTTGATTTGGTGTTACTAGCATATCTCACGTCGTACTAGTTAATGGTGCTAATTTTACATTCTATCCCATCATTGGAACCTTCGCTCTTAGCCCTTGCGTCAAGGCTTGCGTATATGAAAAAGCCCATTTAAGCTAATGATGTGCCCGTAGAACGTTCTCGTAATGTCACCGATTCGTGCGATGAATAACTTGGCTCGATTGAGCCGAGTGTGGTTCACTTATGGTACCTTCAATGACTTGAGTGATTACGTTGTCTATATGAAAGATCAATATTCACGTGGCAAACTATTCAAGAATAGCTGAATTGTTCAAAAGCCATCAGGCTCGAAAATGTGGTAATTGTACTGGAAGCATGGGAAAAACAAAGCCATTATAACACACTTCCGCCACAAACATGGACAAGCACGGGTTACAAATGCCTCTAGAATATTTTGAGCAATAGCATTTTGGAGTGTTTGGGGAAGGAAAACTGGAGAAGACGCATTACTAATTGTTTTCGGGATCATAATTTTAGATTTCAGTTTGAAATTGGGATGATTGTTCAAAAATAACACTCTCTTATTTGGAAAATACAAAAAAATGCCACAAATTCACTTTCTCTTCGTAATTTTGAAGAACCGTGTTTTGAATGATTCACTGTCGCCACCCAATGTACGAGTTAGTATTCTATAACAATCGTGTCTCTACTACTTTTCGAGTTCTGTAAGGATGGACGAGTTGATTCTAATAAGTCCGGGTAACGACGCTGCCCCATACGAACTTCGTGGTTCAAAAGTCATGAAGGCTGTCGATTTGATGACATCTCGACCGTTTTCTTCCGAATGGCCAATTCTTGGTATGATTTGCTGTTTTTGAACATCTTCCGTTCGAGTTCAGATCACCGATTATTTCTTTCCAAGAACTCATTTATCCTGAACTAAAGAAGGGGGTCTAATTCAGAATAGTGTGCATTGGCTTGCGTGGGAATGTGTTTAGAAAAGCGGTTTTTGATGACTGCAGTTGATGAACTCTGGTGCCTACAGTAGCTTAAGTGAAAGTCGTTAATTAATGGTGAGGAGAGTGCATGATTGCAAGCAAAATATGTTTCTGTTGGTTGCATGTCTGTACCCATGAGAAGCAATTAGTGAATAGCTGCATAATCTCCACTCACATGGTTACTGGATCTTTCCTCTGGAGATTTACTGGCTATTTGCTCAACCGTAATCGCACGATTACGCTAATATATATGAAAGGATCTGACAAAAGTTGGCTGAATACATTCTGCTTCATTTAGACCATAGTTTGTTTTCGAGAAAGACCTTGTGCCTCAATCAGGCTTAATTGATCCCCTGAGATGAAAGAAGGAAGGATTTGTGAAATGAGAAGGGCACGCCTACAGTTTTGGCTTTGATTGACGTAATTTTGTCCCTATGAAGGGATAGGTTGTAAGATCGAAACGGTGCTAAAAATGGGCGAGAGTCAAGGGGAGGTACCGGTAGATACGTAGATCCAGGGATGTGTCGTGTACTCGACATCATGCATTGGTTTTCGGTCGATGTAATAACTAGTAGGGATGAATCTTTTCAAAAATTGGCTCCGCATTATTTCATCCTACACTGATTACTTATTCGATTGTCCTGATGGGATTTGAGCCCGACTACCAAGTCTGATTGTGAGTGGTGCGACAACATCCCCAATTGGACATCACCGTCCCCGCATGCTCACATCATCTGTACTCTGTAAGCAGGTCTTCAAGTCAGCTCTTCTCATGGCAGTTCCAATTGACCGGTAGTTAAGCTACTTCTGTTATCGCTGGATGGATCGCTCACTTACTGTGTCGACTCCTTGCTAATTATGGGTTTTTAAGACCCATGGCGCAATCGGCGCACGCGTCGTTACGTCACATGCTCTGAAACGCTTGTTGAGGACATAAGTAGTTTGTGATGGAGACTACGAGAAGGTTACAGGTGTTAGGGAGCACCATTTGGTTAGGGAACTTGGGACCTGTGAACTTCCAGTGGTGTTTCTGGTGATGTCACTGTTGGACGAAATTACAGAAAACGATGACACTACTAAAAACTGGTTAGATAGTTGATCTGTTCGTGTTCATTGATAGAGGTTGAGTCTCTGAGAGGTTGAAATTGGGTAGTTTCGTCTTCGGCACAAATTTTAAGGAGGCACATTGGGTTAGGTGCCAGAGATGGCCTAGCAACTTTTGACAACAACATACCCACCCACTCGGTTACCGTGGAGTGTGAACTGTAGTAGATTCTGAATTAGCACATTACTTTTCCTGGTCACCAAGTAATATAGGTTCATTTCAGTCCCAATGTGCAGCTCTTCTACCGTCGATTCACACTCAGAAAATGAGCATCGAGAACGATCGATTAACTGTAATTGAGGAGGAAAAGGAAGAATCGTCAAGGATGAGTATGTCGCCGTCACCGACTCCGAGCAGTGGATTTGAAAGCGATGCTAAAGGTGAGCTTGGTTAGGCTCGTTTTGCTTCCCTGTTTGATTTTTTTAGGGATTATATTCACTTCTGTTTGGGATAGACAGGAAGACAGCCCTCACTCTGTCTATTCCAGTCAGCAAATCCTGTCTTTCTTTGCGTTCATTCCACTAGGTCTTATTTTTCATTCCAAACTTCAGTGATTCATTTTCAGCCTTCTCATTCAATTCCTCCATCGACCGCTCAGCTACCACAGCACCCGTTGAGACGATCGCAAAGTCCTACTCAACGTTACAGACGTTCCGGTCAAAACCTCATGATGTTTGAGTCTTGTAGACCATTGTAGAAAAGAACCATCGAATTCACTGCTACAGTTTTACTGAACGTCCTTACGGTACTAGAAGAATTATACGGCTAATTTACCTGTTCATGAAAAGTTTTATTTTGTTGATATTTTAATGGCATGGTGCTTTAACAATCCCTAAGTTTTATTCGAAGGACTGCTTTTATTCCCAACGCTTCACTTTGTTTCATCGCCCAGATGAAAGAATGCTTTAAAAATAATCCTATTTTCGAGTTTTATAAGTTTTATTCCATGTATGACGTGGGTATGTCACCAGTTGTTTTGATGTTTTACTTACTTATGAGGCTAATCATAACTTTTTACGAATTCATAATTGAACATTGTTTGACCAACCCATAACGGTACAATGCATCATCCAATTCGTCCACCAAGTGGATTTTATTTGACTTATTTGTATAGGATGATTTTCGGGTTCTGTATCGTATTTAATCTTGCACGTAGGAATCTCGGTTCCATATTGTATCCATTAAAAAATAAAAAAATCATATATAAGCTTTTCTAAGATTAAAAAAAAGCATCGTATCTCGAAAATGCGATGAATATTTCAGCAGCGACACGAATTCCATAATAATTTGAGATTCTTTTACCCATACTGACGAAATCATAAATACAGGTTGTGTCGCGTGCGTTCGCGGCGCAGCTAGTTACGGTATGAATCATTGTTTTTCCCTGCTTGGAGCGAGTAATTTCCAACAGAGGATGCAGTAAGTGAGTGTTATGCGCGCGTTCGCGTTGCGGGCTTGTGTGTCATGAATCGCTTCCGAACCGATTTTAAGCATTTGCTAAGCTTTCCTGATGTATTTTTCCTTAGGTAGAAGTTGATAAGTTTTGTTAAAGTCAACCGAACTCGATGTATGCAAAATGGGATGGTGCTTCAGACCTTTATTGGTAACCTGATAAAGATAGGAATTTGTGGTTGAACTCTGTCAGATTCCAAAAAGAGTGTAAGAGTCTAGTTTTCAACTAAGCTGAACTTAGGTCTACCGTTGGCAGTAGTCGAACCTGGCACCTTTGATGAATTCACCTAGGCCAATGCACAGAAGAGATTTTAGAAGGTTTGCCATGGATATGCAGCAAGGTTCGCACCTAACGACACATCTGAGTGAATCATGTCTCCTTTCAATATGTTCGAAAACCTAGAAGAGTATCCTGTTTCTACATCTACTCGACTTAAGGCACGTACCGATTAGGACTACTTCTGGCGGTCGATCTGAGTTAAGCTCAGTTGATAACTAGGATTTTGAGAAATTTTTCTCCTATTGTGACTCTTTCTTCGTAAACCATGCAAAGTTACCAAGAAGAGCTGGAAGTGTTTTCAGGAGATTCGCAAGAGTTAAGTCCATGATTCTAGGGCTCTTCTTAACATTAATTATGAACAAGATTTTCCCACGTTTCCCTTGCTTATGGAAACAACACGTGGGCGCAGCGGGATCAGCTCGTATTATGTGATTTTTGAAGCCTTACCCCACAGAACAGATTGTTTCACAGAAGGAGGTAGGGAACTTGTTGGAGGGGACTGACTGTCTTTGATATGGGGGTGGCCTTCTTAAAAAGCAGTCGTTGATGTTAGTTTCCTGTGAAAAAAACTATTTGACACTAAGTTTCTGGAAGTCTCATCGGATATGAGGAAGAAAAAAAACAGGTCTAATCGCCTGATTCGCATTAAAGCTTCCAACAAACATCAGTGAGGCATCCCTGGAAACTGAACAAAATGAACGTATGACAACAACACCAAACAGGCGCTAATGGTGCTATGATAAAAGTCAGTTGTGGAAACTTTACAATTCGTGGTGTAGGGAGATGGTAAAGTGGCAATTGGCGTACTATCACCCACGCACAATCTCGGGTTCGAACCCCGGATCTCCCCCGTCTAATCCAATGTGGGAATTCTACCTTTTCGTTTTCGATAAATTGGTCTTGACCCGTCTGAAAAGACTGGACTTTGAGTTATCTATCGGCTGTTCTTCGTAGGCCATTGTGAAGGTATTTGCGCATGAAGCACTTTGACGATCCTGTTCGGAAGCTGACGCAGTGGTTGCATCCAAAAAAGAAATTGATCAACCTCAACAAAACGTCGTCTTCAATTATAGTCATATGCAATGGCTTCATCCACTTCGCACTTAGCCATTTCCCCTAACTGTTGAAGAATAATGGTGGTGACTTACCAGTTAGATAGTTTCAATGAGCTTACAGAGCCACTTAGCTAGCCAGCAGTTCTGCTCCGCAGGTTGCACCATGGTAGCCACGCCACGGTAGATAACCCTGATCTGGTTGGACGTAGTCCATATAAGGCTTATAAGGCTGTGCACACATTCTGATATGTTTTCTGAATATTATTTTCTAGATGACTTATTTATAAGTTATCTCACTCATCCTTTATTTATATAATGACGCATTATTGCACTACCAACTTTCTCTTCTTCTGTAGGTCTCTTACACCTCATTCCTTTATCTTCCCGTCTTTTGGCAAAGATCACCGGTATTTGCTACTACTGAGATATACAAAACAAATCGCTCGCGGAGTCATGAGAATGAATCTCACCAGTACGCATTAAGGAGCCTCTGCGCTCCTTTTCATACGAGAAATAATGTTTTTGAGCTTCCAAGAGGAAGTCTTTTTTTTTGCAGACATAGTACTTGGAAAAACATTCAAAAATTGGTATTTAATATGACAATGAGCGAAGGATGTTGCGAACCTTCTCAACCCACTATAACCTTCTCTCGGCTGCATAGCATTTCTTTGAACAAAGGTGGAGAGCGACATTGTCAACAACGCAACCTTTCTACGAAACCTTTGCGAACACATCAAAGATTGGCTTTCTGTTCGGTTACTCTTTCACCTTGATGGATCGGCATAACAAATACAGCCGGGGGTAGAAAGTATGTTCTTTTCGGCTGGGGACTTCATCGTGGGACCTAACTGTGAAGTCACGCAGACTTCCCAGCTGATCCATGTAACTAGTTATGGTTAGAGCTGGCTCACCCTGCATTTTGAATAAAATATCCTTATTAAAACGTCTTCAATGAGCTTGATCTGTGCAATTTTATGAGGTAAGTATTGAAGGTCTGTTACAGAGGGACGTGAATGGTGCGTGGCGCATTCCATAGGTCGTATACGAATATGAAACACAAACTTTCTTTCCTTTGGAAGACTTGGAGCTGGAATTATTTGTATTATGATCCCTTTCTTGAAACGAGAGTTGTTTTCTTGGTTTATGGCTGAGTTTATTCGTTTTATCGTGGTTGGTGTCTTGGAAGAGAGCCAAGAAAGAAGGAATCCACTGTGATCTGTGCAACTAGCTACGTAGAAGGTATCAATCTTGGATAGTCTTCCCGAAAGGTTAATGAGACTGCTTGCTAAGATTCCGCCTTCCAGTCATTCTGATCTCTGAAAATGAGAAGTAAGCGCTGGAACTTGGAAGTAGCGGTTATCTTTGAAGGTTTCTCTGTCTAGAAGGGGATTAGCAAAATGACAGGAAATGATTGTCTTTTGATCTTTGATAAGTGATATTTAAATGCTACTTGTTGAGATTACTGTAGTCTGGGTCGAGGATTAACCGGAAGCCTGATTGCAATTTTATTTCAAAAGGCAAATGAAGAGATTAGCAAAGCATTAAAAGTCGCAGAAACATTTGGAAATTCATTGCAAAACTCTCAAGAGACCTCAAAAACGCTTGATTGTGGAGAAAAGTGATTGCACTCGATTAAAAAACCGCCGGACCGCTACCTCCTTAGCATAGAACTAGAAAACCGGGGATAATCCAATAACACTATCCACACAAGTTAAATTAAAACCTAACATATATTTAAGCACAAATGTACTGTAAAGACTGTAGGTAAGGCATTGCTAGGCTATCACTATCAAGGGTATGATCCGAATTTTGGGTACTTCCCTGGGCTAACTGCGCCTTCCATCCCTCCAGAGCTGCTTGACGGGTACCAGGCTCGCCTAGGAGGAAAAAAGTCCGAATTGTGTACAGTGGCTGGCTATTGCAAATCATTGAATGGGTCATGTACACACCCAAACTCCCACTACTATTCTGAATGGAAGTCGGAAGTGAATTCCGACCCTTTTGTCTTATCAATGAATCCGATTTTAGAAAATGTTTACTCATTCCAATTCCGTTTGAGTCACATACTGTTTGATTGTCAAGTTCAATGCGATCCATCACTAGTCGTCAATTCTCCATTGATTGCGCCATGCACTCGATCTAGACGATGTTTGGACTAGTACTTAACACTCATAGACTAAGACTGTAACAGCCCTACCACTTCGTTACCGCTGATATATATTACTAGTTATGTTACTATTATAAGATTCTCCGTTTGAAGAAGAAAAATGATTTCACGAGTAACAGGTCACATTGAAACTCTCAAAATGTCTCAAAATGCAAGACATTCGGTCGGAAAGAGGAGGGCTTGCAAGGGTTTCCACTTGGATCGGTAACTTGCATATGCGCCACTAACCTCACTTTAATCCACAGGTTCTTGGGAAGGTCTGCACTGGGTTTGGCTATATACTGTAGGTAATTTCTACCTAGAAAATTGAACATTCTTCAAAGTCCGTCTTCGTTGCGATGCTTGGAGTGTCTCATAGGAATTCAGCTGCTATTACCGGGTAGAGTTGCCTTATCTTCAGCTACCACTTCTCGATGGTGGTTTTCTTGGGCGACACTGGCTTTGCACATACCATGAAGGCGTTAAATAGCCAAAATGGAAATGCAGGAGTTCAGTAAATTCTCTACCGTAGTCCCAATAACAATTCGTACTATCAGGGGTTAAGGCAAGGATTTCGACCCGAAAACCGAATTTTTTCCGTTTTTATGTAGAGAACTATCTGCAGCCCGAATGTTGATTCCGCATTATGTAAACATATTTTTTGGTCATCAAATATGGCCAGTAAGGCATATCTTACTTTCTCACTCCCTACTTTTTTGAAAGCACTTGCATGAAGAATAGATGAAAGGTGCTCTGAAGCAAAAGTTACGGTAGGGACGTAATATCGCGTCCGCGAAAAAGGGTGCAATATCGCGTACATCGCACCTTTTGCTTAAATCATCTTCCTCATGTCTTTCTGTTCAGTTTGGAAACATCTTTCACTTTTTTTGTAATCTTTTAGCTTTTGAAATCTTCCTCGCATGAATGTTTTGTGCATGACCGTTTAATCTTCAGTGAAAACAAGGGTGAACAACGCTTTTACTTTACTTCTATTGTTTCTCAAAGTTGTTTTGCTTTTATATTGGTCAGTATCGTCGTGAGCATGGTCGCCTTCTATGTTAGTATTTGAAAGTTCGTTATTTGCAGGGAAAATGCGTCTTGCTGTACGCCTGTTGCGTCCAGCAGCCAATCAACAAATCAAGAATCCCAAGCTGTGGCAAGATCCTGTGCTTGGTTACTTTGAAACTCACGGTTAGCTTTTGCTGAGTTTAATAGCTTTTTACGTCTCTTCTAATAAACGATCAACGAAGGAAAAGAACGATTAAGGCATCACAATGTCAGTATAACAAGGAATGAAATCAGCCTTCCGTGTTAATCCTTGTTATATTAGCACTGTATAAGAGACGAAAAGTAGGATGGGTATGGCCACCTGTGTTCTTTTATACGGATTCATTCAGGGGAATGTAGTTTTTTAACCAAGTCTACGTAGGGTGGGAAGTGCTTTGGTGTAAAGGTACTAGAAAGTAGCAGTTTTACACGTTCAAAGCTTCAATAATAAGTACTTCATGTTTTACGAAAGTTGATTTTCTAGGAAAGACCGAATTTCTCCCTGGACAGGAGTATAACTTGACGGATGACGAGAAAAAGGCTGTTCTTTGGAGGTATCGTGTAAAGGAGATCCTCAAAAAGGAGTATCTGCGTCGTGAGTACGACCCTCACAACTTCAAATACAAGGTATGGTTCGTGAGAATATTATTGTCTTCTTGAATTCTTCTCATATTTTTCCCGGCTTGCCTACCTGCATCTAGGCAATGAAAATTGCATTCGGTCGGTGTTTTGTTTTCCTTCTACATTTCTTCCTTCCCAGAATCGTCCAGTCATAAATAGCCAGTCTTCCCATTTCTATCTGAAACAGTATTGCAGTCTTGTAATAATGAGCGAACGTTCTTTCCACTGTTGAACTTTTGATTTTCTAATGCCTATTGTGCAAAATAAGTTAAATTGACAAAGAGGCCAGTGGTGGTTTATTTGGTTACCATTACCACATTTATTAATTTCAACCTCATTCTTATCCAAGCTCCACCCTGAAAATCTACGCATCACCTCGATCCAAACAAGATTGTTTGTTCTTTGTAATTTCAGGAGGGAGTGGTGATGGATCCTGCCATGTTTCGTTGGTATTCGGCTGACATGACTCAGGCTGAATTCTTCCGAATCACTCCAAGATCAATGTTCCTCTATACCGGAGTTGTGCTTCTAATATTCTATCTCTACACAAGGATTGTCTTCATACCCGTCGTGAGTTTTGATGCATTCTCACGGATAAGAGTTTTCTGTACACATCTCCTTCTGACTTTCCATCGTTTGAGCTTATCCACGATCTTTGAACTTCCATTGTTCGAAAGCCGACTAGTTTATTTGTACGGCTCTTGAATTTCATCACTTATTGCTGCGAACGCGTTATGCATTGGGTGGGTGGGAATAAGCGGTCAAGCGCAAGATGTCTTCAAGCGTGACGTGGTGCGGCTGATCGAGATATCACAACTCACTGCTTAGTGCTGAAAAGTAGCACTTTCACATTTACAAAGCTTTAATAGTCAGTACTTGATGTTTCACGTAAAGCGAAGCTTGAAATGATAAACGAGGCAGAACTGGCTTGTAGGGATGCTCCAATTTTTAAGATGACATAATGACTGCCTCCTGTAACCTTTATACTAATCGACCTTGCGGGTGTACTAGCTGCTTTGTAGCGCATGACTTCGGACTGTAAACGTTTAATACTCAAATTCTGTTCTAAGTGAGAGTAATGAATTCCTTTCAGGATAAGTCGAACGAGGCCTGCTTGGACGGTGATTTGTTGTGGTGGGATCGTCAGAGAGGCCGCACTATTACCACATCAGGATCAGGAAAATTCGCGCCAGTGATTGGAATCGACTTTTAAGTTGTTCTACTGTGCTCTGTGTGTTTTCTTTCCCTGTTAATCTAGTGCACTATTTCTCAGTCTATTCTGTAGAACTTTTAGTTTGTATAGATATAGTTTCGAAGGTTGAATAAAAATAGATTGCGTGCCGTCCCTCTCACTAGCAGTGTAAAGCCACTTGTATTTTTCCTCAGTTTTTCGCAAACATTCCTATTGTATTTTGGATGAGTTCGGCAGGTCTTTGCTGGATGGCGGAGCTCAAGTCATCGTTGAAGCAAGCAAAAAAGTTACTGGGCGAAAACCATAGTGAGGATGCTTTGAATGTGCTGCAGGTTGGTAGACCCACTTTTGCAGATCTTCATATTAACAATTAATTATTATACTTAAAGCCGAAAAACAGTATTTTAAGGAGTTTCTGGACGATGGCGTGGAAGATTACATGTTGTTCTGTTTCGCTGCGTTAGCTTATGGCAATCTGGACGAGAAAACCAAGGCGAAGACGCTTTACGAAAAAGTACGAGTAGGCGTTCCTTTGTTTTGTTTACCATTCATACGAATTCGGTCAGCATTCAGGCTATTAAACTCGATGAAAAATTGCCTGCCGCATGGCAGGGATTGTTCAAATTGTACGATACAGGAAAATTAGCCTCTGATGAGCGTGCTATTGACGTGGCCAATCATCTGATCGCAACGTGGTATGCTTTTCGTATCTTTGCGACTGTTCTTTCAAAGTATAGCGAAGGGTGGATATCGATTGTCTGCATTCCGATTGACGGCATACTGTCCTTTTTGAAGAAAAACACCGCTTTTCTTCATTTGTAAGGTCCCAAACATTAGTTCCACCTGTTAGGATTGTATACCTCTTTTTGCATACTCCCATGCTCCCGACTTTGGTATTGATTGATAATTAATCAAAGGGTTTTAGCGATTCCGAGGAGAAACGACTCGCCATCGAAGAAGCACGACGAAGATTTTTCTTTGAACTTTGTCGTTACGAAGACCTACAGGTACGTTTTTAGATATCTCTTTTATTAACGGCATCAGCTCAAATCGGCTATTCAGAATGATCTCGGGAAGAACATTGTGCTGTTGGGAAAGATAATCGAACGTTTTGTCAAAAAGGATACGCTCACGTCAACAGAGGCTCTACTGGTTGGTATTTTTATGAATATGCAAATACATGTGAAATTGTATGGGTTGGTCAAAATATTCGTTCTTTGCAATAAAAATTTTGTTATTTTTGTTTTCAGTTAGAAAAAGTATTCAATGAGTTGAAGGCATCCTTTGAAACGAATGCAGAATGGAATCTGCATTACTGCAGATTTCTTCATAAGGTTTCGATTGTTCCTGATTATTTCTACATAGTTATTAAACCAAATGAGATCAATCAACTGTGTATTAGTTCAGAAACGTTGCCAAGAATGTTATCAAGCGGTAATAGAGTTCTGCTCCCATCATCCATTCGTTGACATTGTTTGGATCAGAGATCGCCTCATAGAGATTCTTTCTACTGGTAAGTTTTGGTATAAAACTCGGAATTTCTTCCACGTCGTCCCTTCCAATTTTTGCTACCATTTTCCTTCTTGTGATTTTTTTTTCTAACAGGAGTTTAGCAGCGAAAAATGTGAAGCTTTTGACTGATTTCTGTAAATCTCTCATCTCATTGTCTCATTGAAAGTGACAAAGTCTTTCTGAAGATTACTAGAACCTACATGTCTTACATACTACCTCCCTATCCTCCCTTTTCTTATTCTCTTTATAGTCTTTGCTGTATTACAGTGCTACTGCTGTTACACCCTTCGTAATGCTGCGTTTTAAGAATATTTTTGTCAACTCAAAGTTTGCGAACAAACATTCGGCTTCTATGAAAAATGCACCCTCCCGTTAAATGATGTTGAAACGAAGTTCGATCGATTGATCAGGCTGCTAAGGTGAGGGTTCTTGTATCTGTCAATTAGTATGGTGCGCGTTGGAGGTTCATGTTCTTTTTGAAGACTAGTCTTTTCTGATATCTGCTTTTTGTTTTTTTTTTGTTTATGATGGCGATGGGAAACAACAATTATTCACTTTTTGAAAACATTCGGAACCGAGAAGTTAAGGGATGAAGATATGTCGAGCGCTTTGGATATCATTGACGGGTTAACAGATGCCTCGCTGACGTTTCTACCCCTTGCTATGGTCGCCGTGCATTTGTTGGCCGAAGTTGAGAATTGGGAGAAGGTTTCCAAGGTAAGGTAACAAGGTTGTGTCGTCTTTTATTCGGCTGTTTGAAAATACTGCATTATTTTCGCGCATAAGACGAAAGCTATTAATTATCATTGATTGTTTGGAGTGAATGAAGCGAGCTTCTCTCTTACTTCCCTCACTGTTTTGACCGCATGGGAACTGAACATCAGCTGTGGAGTTTGCTATACTAGTTGTCGCAATATCACTGCAATTTGTTTGGTAAATATTCGAAATTGCATCATGCTGTTGCAAGCCTGCGTTAACCACTCAAAATGGGCGGAGCTTAGTTTCTGAATGAGGTTGTGCAAGTGTGCGAGGAGACCTTATCATAATCTGCTTTCCTTTATTTCATTCATTTTGTTTCAATAAAGCTTCCATTTCATTGCTACTCTTGCATTTGGGGAGCTGCTACTCCAGATTTTCTTCTATTATGCTCGTCTAATTACAAGCTCACCAAAATCGCTTTGCATTCAGGTGATAGACTGGGTGCGTTCGCAAGGATTATCTGAACGTTGTAATGATGTGGCACGCTCCCTCAAACGACGCGTGCTTTTGGAAATGGATAACCTTGACGAGGCAGCAAGGTATTTTGCGTTGTTGATTTGCAAATACCCGGGGTTCCGCGCACATTTTTGATTTAGGATTCAAATCCCGCTGGCAAGTCTTCCTAAAACCTTTGTCATTGACAGTGCAAAAGTGGCTTTATGGAAAAAAGAGAATTTGGATGATCTGATTGAACAAGTCGGACCGGATTCCTGTGATGCGAAACGTTTCAGGTGAGTAAAACGAATTTTTTTTGGGTAATTGCTCTTTTGTTGGCGTGATTGATTTCTGGAAGGTTCTAAAAAATTATCGAAAAAGTAATGTCGAACGTATTTCCAAGGAGAGGTTGTATACAGTTAATGAGATTTTGGGAAATCATGGAGCACACTGCGTTTTCTGTAATGTAGGAATTCGACCTAGGATTAGATCACTCTTCGTACAATAGTAGTCATAGCTGTTTTTGTTTCGTGCAGAGCGAAAGCTGAAGATGTTTTCATTCCTGAAGGCTGTGAATCCAATGTTCGGATTTTTTTCTCTGCTACTTTGAAATCGTTATTTTTTATGAATAACACTATTGAATGATTCCCTAACATGTAGTAGATTCGACCTGGTAATATCCATGCTTTTCAAGGATATATCGCGCTCTATACAATGGAAATGCAACAGAAGCAATCAAAGATGGTGAGGCTCTTCTCGGCGACGAATCGGCTTCGTGGCGCGATGTTGTTCTCGTTGCAGAGCTCAATATCGCTCTGTCGAAAGATGCTACGCCCTTGCTTGTAAAGGTGAGTGGTCGAGTCTAGTGTTCCGGAGAGGATGTTGAAGGCGAAAACGATTGAGATGACTGGGAGGGGTAAGAAGAGATAAGAAGCAATCATGAATTGGGGTTGTATTCCAGTTTAAAAAGGATAAAAAGAACCTATGTCGCTTCTGTGATTCCCTGTGGGCGGAGGTGGTATAGTGGCAAGTGGCGCACTATATCACACGCACGGTCAGGGGTTCGAATCCCGGATCGATGCCCGCCTAGGCCAACCAAGCCTTCCATCCCTCCGGGGTCGGTGAATTGGTACCAGACTCGTCTGGTAGGATAAAAGCACTGACTTGTACATCGGCTGGCCACCGCAAGTCATTGTATAGGCCACATACGCACTCATTACGCCACTATGATTCTGAATGGAAGTCGAGTGCGGGGGCGCATCCCTCAGACGGGATTGATTAACGCCAAAAACTTTATCCTTTTATCCTTTTTATGTCGCTTCTGTAAGGGGTTAGTTCTTCACCCCGAAAACTCTGTATGCTGTTGCGCTGATAAATCTAAAGGGAGCCAGGAAAGAGTGACCAGTTTTTTGATTTGGGTGGGCTATTTTTGAATTTATTAAATTAGTTTGAACTGCTTTCTCGTTCATTTCAAATTTAAATTCAAGTTTAAGGAAATAATTCAAGTTTATGTTAATGAATAGATACTATTTCAATTTCTACATTTGATATAGATTACTTTTAAATCATCATACAGCTTAAATTTCAGGCTGCCAAGTTAAACCCGCGTTCGAGCCGCGTATTTTTCTTGCTGGCAAAAGTGTTACGGACAAAAAATCCTGGAAAAGCCCGTTCATGCCTGGAAAGGGCAACGAAAATTCGGCCAACGAATGAGGAGTACGTTAAGATGTTGGACGATATGTACGAAGAGATAGGCGAAGCAATAGACCAGCGTTTGAATCTGCTCAACACCATGGGAACTTACAAGAAGCCGATGTGGTTGAGAAGAAAATTAGCGAAGTGAGTCTGCTTGCTGGTGAATGAGCTTTGCAGAAACATCTTTTACTTTGTTATTCTAGTTTTCCATTTTTTTATAACTTCAAAAATTTTAAGTCTTGCAAAAAGCAAGCAGGATTGGGACACAGCTATCGGCGAACTCCAACAAATTGTAAGGCATCTCCCGGATGAGCTTCTGAGCTGGGCTTCATTAGCAGAAGCGTATTCCTATCGCGGTAATTTGCAAGTGGGTAAAAATTTCGTTTTTGTCCTAATTCTTCTATCCTATTTTTGATTTATCTAGGGATGAGAGAAAACCTTTGTGCAAAGAAAATTTTTTACAGTCATCTGTGAATGCTTACGGGCGTGTGTTGGAAATCGATCCCAGCAGTGACTATGCAATTTGCGTGAGTTTTTTGTTTGATTCTGTATTGTAGTAGACGAATGAAATCAAAAAAGTTTGAAGCGATGAGAAGGAGTCGCAGGCAACAGTTGTTATAACGCTTTTTGGTTCAATTTATGATAGTGGTTTTTTTTTTCACGGTTGCGCTTCAAGTTAATGTGACTGTCTAGATATCTTTGTATCCTGTAGTACATTTAGGGTTTATAGTATGTCTTATTTCAGTTGATCCAAGTATTAATGCGTATGCACAATTTGGAAGGAGCAGCTGAACAGTGCACCAAATGGCGGGAAACAGAAAACCACAATCCTCAGCTAAAAAATGCAGTAGACATACTGGAAGCACAGGTAACAACTCTCACATGTTTATAGGAGGCACTATTTCGACAGCAGAAAGAGTAGCCCTGATTTAAGGTTCACCTGCGTCTGTTCAATAGCACACTTGGTGACGAACGACTGGATCATCTGAAGAAGGTTTTCAATCTGTTGGATGGTGTGATCGCTAGACGACCACGTATATCGCTAGCCTACAAGCTAGCCGCAGATGCCCTGCTTCACGCAATAAAATTCAGAAATGAATTGCTAGTAAAGATTGGGGTATGTGACGGTATGAACATTTGGAGTCATTTGTTAATTGACCTTGTGCTGTTCAGATTCCGTCGTCGTGGTCGGTTTCTGATCGGCTCTCCGCAATCCGATCTGCAGTCATGTTCTATTCGGTAGCCCTTGACTTGAATCGTGAGAACGCATGGGCCTGGAACGACCTAGCGATAGCTTTACTTTCTTTAGCCAGATTCGACAAATCAGAGCAACACGCGACGAAGTGAGTTTCGATTCTTAGTTACTCTATTACTACTGGAGCAGAAGAAGTTGTAGAGGAAGTAAAGATACCTCAAGTAGGCAGAATGGCCCTGTAGCTGCAGAATGAAAAGCAGGGAGGACGTATGCTTAGCGATTGTTTGATTGTGGAGCGGTGTTCTGGATCGGTTGTCGTTTGTTCAAAAGGGGCAAATAGTGAATGTTTTGGCTTTGAGGGTAACATGACAAGCAAAGCTTAAATCTACGATAGCACGGCTTTACTCTTATATTTGTCAAACTACACCTTACCGTTTCGAAATTATAAACTAATGATTCACTCATGCGTATTCCATGATAATTGCACGATAGGATGCAGAAGTAAGGTAGTAAAATTTTCCTCGAAAATCTGTTCAGCGACTGGTTTAGGATTTTGAACTGTTGTATATATATGTATTACGTGCAATTTTGTTGGCTCTATACTGAGATTTCAAAATCTTGCAATATTCAGATGCTTTTCAGCCCACTCTCTCTTTATTTCAAGGGCTCACGAATGTCTACGGAAGGCTATGAGTTTAAGTAAGTGTGCCCAAATGCATTCACAACTATGGACCCTAATTGCGGAGGCAGAACGATTGTCAACATTGGCGAAAACTGGCTCAACGAAAGACGTGATGTCTATTGCTCTTCAGCAACATTATCTTGTTCGAGCTCTTCAGCTCAACAAGGCTAACGATGAAGCGTGGCTACGACTCGCGTTACTCTACTACACCAATGGAGCGGTCAGTTATCGATCGCTGGAAATTCTTTTCAACTTGGTAATCTTAAGGGGTTTTGTTTATTATGGGGATGTTTCTGTGCTAATGCCAGACAATCAATTTCCTGGGTGGTGGGGTGCCTTGCCTTTTAAGATCAGCTCCAGAACGTCACACTTCACATTAATGCTTAGCATGAATCACACCATTACTAGGGATACTTTCAGATGGTAGAAGCTCATCTTACGATAGAAACGGCTCTGAAGCATAATCCGCAGCTCGCTGAAGCGTGGTGTGCCTGGGCACTGAAAGCCGAATCCGAAGGACTCGATCATGAAGCTATGGATATGTATCGCCACTCTATTTCAATCAAGCCTGTGGTGAGCAGAATGAAAATTTGGTTGATTTTTTTCGTACCTCATCATATTTCTAATTCTTGAGAAGTTGCTTATCTTAATCACTAGGAGCTTCGAATAAGTTCTAAAAGTCTTCAAAAGTTTAGCCTGCTGCGGTAATGAAATATACTTCGTTTCTGTGCCAGTCGTTACGGGTGAAGAGTTTTGATCCGGCCACGGTGATGATCGATTTCAGTAAAGTTCTACGTTTGAGAGGTTTGTAAGGACCAATGTTTCTTCACTTGGAAACTACTTAGTTTTTTATAGGTTTCCTTCTGTCTTGTAAGCTCTTTTTAGATGAGATGGAATCCTCCGATAAGCCCCTTTTGTTGCATATTGGAGTACTTGCTGAACTTTTCGGTCACTATGAAGATGCAGTGCAATGTATCGNATCCGGCCACGGTGATGATCGATTTCAGTAAAGTTCTACGTTTGAGAGGTTTGTAAGGACCAATGTTTCTTCACTTGGAAACTACTTAGTTTTTTATAGGTTTTCTTCTGTCTTGAAAGCTCTTTTTAGATGAGATGGAATCCTCCGATAAGCCCCTTTTGTTGCATATTGGAGTACTTGCTGAACTTTTCGGTCACTATGAAGATGCAGCGCAGTGTATCGCAGACAGCGGCCGCAGCGGGCCACACCTGCAGAGAGCTCGAATGTATGTTCGTATTATTGTCGTATTTAATACACTGTTCTATGTATTCTGATCCTATGCGAAGCCTATATTTGTATGGTAGAGCTGAATAAGAAGACAAGAAACATTTCCTATGGCTTTCATTCGTGCTATTACACCTTTTGACTCGTTCACATAGTCTTTCTGAGAGCAAACTACAGCGTCTTCACTCCTTTTCTTGCATTTTCTTCTGAAATATGGTTTTTGGGGATCTTCTATATTTTTTTTATTATATGAGAAAACCTTTCACCTTTTCTATAACCGAAGTTTTCTTTATTCAGAAGAGCTGGTCATGACGTGAAGGATCCTGTTAAATCATTGAGTATGTTAGCAAGTCTGTGCTCGAAATCTTCTGAAGAACTATTCAGTCTGCTAAAAGAACATCGGCCGTTATATAAGAATTTGTTTGAGCGCCTTGTCGCTCCAGAAGCTCAGGGGCTGCAGGAGTTGTACAGCTCCTCTGCGAAGTCCATTTCGGTGCCTCTCGTTGTAGCTGCAATAATTCGGTTTGACTTAGTGAGTTTAGTATTCGAGAAGCTGAAGATTTATTCTGTTTTTGAAACAAAAAACGTCAACAAAATCCTCCGCTTAAGCCAATGTGTGATCAAGCTGTGACAATGCTTCATGATGTTTTGCCCCGCCACGAACTTATTGACGTTTTTCCAACAGTGATGCCTGAAGGTATGGATAATGGGTTGAAGTATGTGGAACAGGATGGCGAGGAACCTTTCCGTTACAGCCATTTTATTGCCAAGGTAAGCCTTTTTCCTTTCGATATTCTCCTACGTAACTAATTTGAACATGAAGGATAAGGTATCGATTGGTTCGAGGGTTAAGGAAAGAATGAGAAAAAAGAATGGTCTGTTCCAGTGTTTTACGAAAAAAAAAACGTTTATTGCATCTCATTTTCTCATAGGTATTATAGATAGAGTAGATGGATACAGATACGACGGATAGTGGATAGTAAGTGGTAGAGGCATTCCACTAGAAGTTAAAATCTATGAATCATGCGTTGTTTTCTTTGAATATTAGTTAATGAGCCAGGTAATACTGAAGGAATGAAAGTTTTCTTACAAGTCTATTTTCAGCCACTGTGGGAGATTTTGAAGAAGCGTCGCGACGAAATGGAAAATCAAATGGTTAATGGCGAGTCACCAATATCAGTGTGACATCTGTCTTTCTATGGGTTCTTGCTTTTCGGGTAGCTAATAATTCTGCAGTGATAAAGATTTATAAAATGCTCCTCTCGTCTGTTTTTATAGCGAGGTTCAGTCTCCTCTGGAAATTTCTTACCTTTTTTAGAAATAAGTTAACTGCTGTGATTCGATTTTGTGATCCCCTCAGGTAACCTATAGGCTAGAATGGCTAAAGAGTTGGAAATCGAGGAACAGATCGTAGCGCAGGGAGACCTAGTACGTCAACTCAAAGGAGATGCGTCAGCTTCCGAGGTATGCTTTGACACTGTGATCTAAGTTTACTTATTATTCATTTACGTTCAACCTGTTGAACCTTATGCTTCGAGCGTGGAAGGGGTTTTGTTCACAAGTGCTCATCTTTCTAGAGTTAATGCATTCATTTTGAGCAATTCCGGTCATTTCGCTCGTGAATCACGGTGTTTCTCATTCCAAATCTTTGTATCTTTTGATTTTTAGTTTGTTGTATGTACTAGTTTCTACGAAAAATGCTTCAACTATCACGCAGTATTCATTTCTTTCAGGATGTGAAGAAAGAAGCCATCGACAAACTTCTACGGCTGAAGCTGACTTATAAGGAGATAACTGGCAAAGAGTATGCGGCTCCCGGTGGTCGCAAGCAGAAAGTGGGCTGGTGTCCTCCTATTTTACTGTCCTGCTTCGGTTTCACTCTATTTTATGACATTCAGGAGAAAAAGCCTGCAGCTGAGAAGCAGGAGAAAAAACAGGATGCGAAAGCTGATGGAAAAAAGCAAACGAAGTTGGGAATCGAAATTTCGAAAGATGAAAATTACTCAGAATGGTATGGGCAGGTGAGCCAGTGGTGTTTTCTTAGTCTCGCTCTGTATTGCATTTGCTGCACCTCCACCTTCTTTTCCCTGAACCTTTACACAACCGGCTGCTGGACGCTCAGTGGCTAATCCTTTGCCAACGCAGAGGATGCTCATAATTTGAGACCTGGATATGATTGATGTACTCATGGCTGCTAGTAGTCGGTTTATTTGAACTTTCTAATTCTAAAATTTTTATTGTGAAATGGTTCGAACACGAGGCTCGGCACAGTCAAGTGGATTTTGTATTTTCATCTTCATTCATTTTCTCCTTTCTTAAGGTAATCACCAAGGCCGAAATGATTGAATATTACGACGTATCCGGATGTTACGTGTTGCGCCCCTGGTCATATGCAATTTGGGAATCTATCCAGGTTGCTTTTAAATCCTCTTGATGTCTTCAAAGAAATGTGATTTCCGAATCACGCACTAATACGTTGTTCTCATCCTGCTCATGAGATACCTGCGCTCGAGTGACTTCTTCATAAAAATTCTATCGAATTGTTCCACGCTAATAGTGCTCAATACACATTGTTCAGTGTATTTTTCCTAGCCCCACTTACAATGTTGCGAGAAGTGAGCATGAGTAGCACGATTCGATTTGGCGTCCACCTTTTCTTCTGATTTTTCTGATATCAGTTCATTGTGGAAGATGTGCAAAAGGCATAAGCCTACGGAACGTTGAATCAATTTTTCTATTAATACTGTTTTCATTCATTTATTAGATAGAGACTTGCAAGTTTCAGCGCTAGCGCTTTTTCGTCTGACTGACTGATTGAATGAAACTTATATGGCAAAATTTCTGCTTTGAACAAGGAAAATGAGCTATTTTAGGCATGGTTCGATAGCGGTATCAAGAAACTTGGCGTGAAAAACTGCTATTTTCCCATGTTTGTCAGTAATGCGGCGTTGGAACGAGAAAAGACTCACATTGCCGACTTTGCTCCAGAGGTGACGGAACAGCCTTATAGCTCATTTGTTCCTTCGATCCATTATGATTATCGTTTATATTCATGAAGCTGATAAATGGCATCGCTCCCCACTACTTTCAGTATTTGAGAATTCGCCATCTAGTAGTAGTTTACAGGTTGCTTGGGTAACGCGAGCTGGCTCGTCTGATTTGGC
>UZAF01017637.1:2480-43583 GCA_900617895.1 Haemonchus placei
GTTACTGGCAAACCTATGTAACACAATACTGAAGCAGCCAAGCTGAAATTTGTCCCTTATAGCGAGGTCATCACTGTAATCATCGGGTAGATTGGAGGGTAATACTTCATCGGAGATTACTCATATCTTTGAAACACTGAGAACTTCAGGTAGTTCACAAGCAATGCGCATGTCCCGACAACTATGGGTTAGGAGAAAGCCAAACTTCCCAAACAGTGGGGTTGCTGCCACCTCGGTTGGGTTAGTGACAATCAGCTTCGACCAGGCCAACTTAGAACGAACATGTGATGAAATCATTGTTGGAACCAATGGTGGACTCCAGATTCAAAGAGATTGGATTGAAGTCCGATCAATACATTCTGTACAATATCACTTTCAAGCCCATGATGTGTCTAATAAGGCTCAGATGGCTCCTAGAAAAGGTTCCAGAAGCTCATAGGGTTAGATCGAGTTGTCATCACCCTGTTTATATATTTTTTCTTGAACGAGAAAAAAAAAGCTTAAACTGGTACAAAGGCTACCTCTGGAACGAATTCACTCAACCCGCCATACAATCCTGTCCTGTGAGGGTTCGTTTACTGTGATCATATTCATGTTTTGCTCGCATAACCTTCTCAGCTAGACGACGTGCCACTTCAAATCGACCACACCATACGTGAGATGGTCGAGTTCGCCGATCATCAGTGTCCAAGATCACTTCTAAAGCATTGATTTTGAGTCTCTCCAGGTAATTCGGCTAGTTTATTCGACACAGGCAATGAAAATAACAATGAACTCTCAGCATCTATTTCCTGGTCATACTGTATAATCCGTTACTAACGGTTACGTTTCAGCTAACAATTACCAATTACGGTGAAAAAGAACCCTCTGATGGGCAGATAAATCCTTACAGGCCAGAAAACTCGATTTGCTTGCGAGGATACTTAAATAGTTTTCCAGTTACATCACATAGGCCCAGGTACCTCTCGCTTATATAGCAGGATCACATGAAGACTCATTGGCCCCAGGCTTCAAAACCGGCTAATCTCATAAACCCCTGCGTGGAAAAGGAACAGAAATGACAAACATATTCCGTTAAAATCAACTATGTGTTTGAAGATGACCAATGCAAGGTGATGAAAACGTCCACATCATACTATGAAATTGAATTGATGTCACTATTGAAAACTATACTAATCCCCGTTAGTTTAGCTGGTCCTGCGCCGCCAATCGGCCAATGAATAAAAACAAAAATTATGATAATTCACTGAATCATATTCGAAAAATGTTCACCTAAACTAGCCAATGAATTCTCGAGTTCCGGACGTGGCTGTACATTCCTTAGGTATTTATACGGAATACGAGAAATCACATGCGATGGTTCTGAGTTGACCTAAACAGATACAAATCCGTTTATCTTCTGAAATTGCTTATTCTTCACGAACCTTGAAAAAAATAGAGAAAAATAACAAAAGTGAGCAGTCGATTGCATACCTGCTGACATACGTAGCACTGACGTGTCGAGATCAATACATAGTGCCGAATAAGGCCGTCTCCCTTGAACTGTTCCAGGCAAACTTCCACGTCAAGTAACCTGAACCGAGTNTAGCCATGCTCGAACTTATCGAAACATGTCTTCAAAAAGCATAAAACAAAATCCCATCGCAAGCTCCTAACATTTCAGGAGCAAAAGCATGAAGGAGCAGAGCATGAAGCTCTGTCGATCTGTTCCCAACAAAACTCATTACTTTTCCTTTAAGTCTCAACTGGATAACACGGCCATTCGTCAAAATGTGGTGTTCGTAGCTTACACCCAAGCTTCTCCAATTCACGTGAAATACTCAAAATTGCTGGTCCATTTCTCAATTTTGTTCAATAGCGCGTCTCTTTCGCGTTGTGAGCTTCGAACTTCGTCTGGCTGATCCCCGATTTGTAACACCTTCAGATTTCCTTTTTTCCAATACATCTTAAAATCACCTCTCTTTCGTCGAATAGCCGTTGATTCGCATCATCTCCATTTGTGCGTTGGCCAATTGAATGGAATAGGGCGGCAACAGGTGATACAGATTTCGACAAAGCCTCGGCGGTCGTACTCTACTGAAATAACAAAAGTGACGTAACAGTTGAAGGAAATTCAAAAATAGTCCCAGTAAATAAGTTGGATTCAGATCCACCTCTCTTGATGGCTCATCTCTTCACTATGAAAGAAAGCTTTTATTGGCGTTTATTCGTAACTGACCCTACTGCCGCCAACCTTCGTCCACTACCAGTAGCAGGTCCAGCGAGTTCCTTCATTGCCGATGCTGTTCCTTCAACAAGATCAAACAGCCCTTGAACTGGTTTGGTCACTGTGTCAACAGCTCCTGTCGTGATGCCACGAATGGCTCCCTTAACAGGATTCCCCATAAAAGTAAGAGATCTCGATCAAAAATGAATGAATTCAAGAATTGATATGACTAAAAAAACTGTTGCTCCTCACCGTCACAATACCACTTTTACGACTTTCGGCTATCGTATTCGTGACTATTGCCGTCATTCCACCCAGAACACCAACACCAAGACCTTTCACACCAGAATAGAGATGCGAAAGAGGTGTTGTCGTTGTGCTGAACCACATAAAGCTTACCAAAAAACTAAGGACATATAGAACAAAATCAATACAAATACAGAATGAATTCCTTAATCACCTATGAGACCGAATCATGTTATGACGACGTTTTGCTTCATGCTCTTGATCGAAAGTCAATGCTCCAACTCCTGATGCCGCCGATGATGCCAGCTGAAAAGCCGTTGTAGGGTCCGGATGGATATAAGGCAACAATGTTAACTCAAGAACACCCACTTTCGATATGCTATTCGACACACCGTAACCGAGGCCAGCAACGAACCTTTGCAAGTTACCTTCGATAAAAAGACCCTAAAAAGAGGCTTTAAGCCAAGATGTCCTCATCTCAATGTTCTGTGGTCATCCCTATTTCTCAGTTGTCATCGCAAGATTTAAAAAAATCCATGACATAGAAATAATAAACGGATAAATCAAATTTCGAAGAGTACCAAATCGGCTAGCGTGGAAAACATCAAAGCCAGAAGAAGCTTATTACCTGGAAAGAATCCTTCAGATCCGTCACCAGGCCTTGCGGATTACCGAATGCATCCAAAGTCACCACAATATTGAGGGTCTGCTTTTGGAGTTCAGCTTAAATTGATTATATTATAGGTTATATTCCAATTTTATCATACATTATCATTATTTTATATCATTCTAGCATACAAAAAATTAATGAAAAAAACTTACCAAAGTAGAACTTTTGAAGACTCTCCAACAGGAAAGAGCTCGTCTCGAAGTAATGAAATTGTCGAAACGGTGGTAAATACACTGCAGCGTTTTCGAAGGATACCAATTTCATATTGAACTGCTGCTTCAGTTGCCGACATTCGGGTGGGAGGCTTGACTTCGATACGGTCACAACTGCAATAACAACAACTTCACTAAAATTAGCAAGAGTTTTACATATATACTACTGAAGTAGTACCGTACCACTTAATGATATCTGCCCCATCTCCAGATCCAGCGTACCAAAGTACCATCGTCTTGTTCGTAATGGATCCGTTCGTTCCAAGCTGAACAACTAATTTATGAGCGCTACCGTATTCTAGGGACTAGTTCAGCGCTATTACTTCAAGGAACTAGGAAATTGAAAACAACAGAAAACCACTCATTTCTTCTACTATCAATTTGTGTCGTCAAACTAACTCTGTATTGGGTGGTAAGCTCAAGGTCCTGTGCTGCACACTGGATGCTGCTTCCGTTGCCTGTGCAAACTGCACCAATTTCCAGAGCAGTAATTCGTCCAGTTGAACATCCAAATCACACAACTTCAAGCGGAAGCACTAGAAAAAGACAACTTCCACAGAAATCTGACTTCTGGAAATGACTTTCGATCAGCCACTACTGCAATTCGATACGCCCTCGCTCAAATACCAGATACAAAATCTGGAGAAAGTGGGATGAAAATAGACCTGAGGGCAGCTGCCTCACAACGCGACAGTAAGGGACAAAGAGCGACTGTGTGTAGATACGTAGTATCAGTTGCTGATAGTATGGCAGTCACGGATAGATTAAAAAGTAATGAAGATGGAAAATATGATCTACAAATAGCGATGTATACAGATGCAGACAAGCTTGGGAAGTTTTACTCGATCATGCGCGAGTAGGTAAGAAAAGAGAAAGATTAGGGCTATGAAAGGGGGCAGAGGACTTAAAATGCAATTTTCACATTAAGACATTTGAAAAATTATCACAATGATGGATAGATATCAAAACTGTGAAAAGCAGAAAAAAATACATTAGTGACCCACATCGAACGCGTCGTAATGCTTCATGGGGGTGCAATTCATTTCCAACTTTAGAGCTGGCCTTGCGGTACCAGAAACCTGCAAATAAAGTGTGTTTTAGCATAATGTTGTCAGCATGAGCAACCTTAAGTCTATATGTACGTAGTGTGAAATTCAAAGTGTAAGTCCAAAAAAAGAATTGCCGGTATGTAGACAAAATGCTTACGCCTGGTGGAAGATCTCCATTTGCCCACGGCGACTGAGCATCATCATCAGCTAAGAGGACCTCTGGTTGACAGTATAAGACTTGCCATTTATCGGAATTCAGGAGCTGGTTATCAATCTAAATTCAGATAAATAGAACATTGTTGCCGTTTTCTAGTAACTCAGGCAGATAAAATATGACAAGAGAGTTTTTCAAAGATATAAGCAGAGTTAGAGACACTTTCTACCCAAAACTACCTGCCCACACCCTTGCTATATAAATTTTATTAACAAGTAACTTCCTCATAATTATTCCTCGAATATCAGGACAGTACTGAATTCAAGCCAATTTGGGGCACTGTGGGGAAGAAATTCGAAAACAAAGTGTAAAGAAACTAACGCTACAGCAGACCAGATTTTTGCCAATTTTTTCCAAATAGAAAGATAATGTAGACTGTCAAGCATTATATAAATCCATTCAATTACCTGAATAACATCCACACTTCCAGTCAACTGGTAAGTTTCATCCATACGCCGTGCACTTAGCACAATTCCACCAAATCGCGCATACAACAGTTCCTCATGCGATCCATTAACCAACGAAACACCAATACCGGCTCGCATCGTCACGTTAACTTCCAAGCCCGCTGAAAGCATTTTCACTATTAAAGTAATACGAACTTGCTTTGAAGACTGTCAGGAATCTTTCTGCCCGAGCCCGTTCTATGCGCATAACTGCCAATCGGAATTGTGGCGCTGGTTTCAATCCGCTTGTGAAAAGCCGATGAGCAAGTCAAGGCTTTTATCTTCCCAAGCTAGTCTGGTAACAAATATCCGACTCCGAAGGAACGTAAGGCCCGGTCGAACATCAATCCACGATTCGATCCCGGTAACATGCTTGTCCGCTAGTGCGCCCATGTCACCACGTCATCTCCGCCTTTAAATGTATTATGGTCAAATAAAATTAATTTAACTAATTTTCGAACAGCGGACCACAAAGCCCTCGAATTGAGACCTCAAGATTATGAAAGCCAAGCTTATATTTGAGCTGTACCCTAAGGCTACTTTAAATTTCTTCAGAGGTGTAGCGCTCTGGGTTGGTATGGTTACAAATGGAGAATCATACCTGAATTTGTTGGCTTCGGCATCGTGGGCATTGACAGGGTCCTCATGCGATCTTCTCGATCAGTTATGCGTACAACCTTGAAAAAACTGGATTTGAAAAGAAAAGGACACAATTTTAGCGAAGTTGAATGCAGGTTAACCCACCAGAGTAGGTCCACTGTGCAAACACTCGACTTCCAAAGTACCACTACCTGGTCTCTGTCGTTGGACTTGCCATACCTATGAGAAAATGAACAAAAATTTCCTCATAAAGTAAACAGTTCGGACTAAGAAAGAAATCCTCTTACTTGAGATGATGCCGGTATGATGTGGTCTTCAGCCTGTTGATTTTTAGCTAGGAACAAATTGGGTGTTTGGTATGTTACAGCCATGTCTGGCAAGCCTTCACACCACAATCGCCCATCCTAAAAATATCTTTTACCTCAATGGATATACCTACAAAGCTATATTTAATTTGCTTAGAAGCCGCCAGCATTTTTAATTTCTTCCAACGAACCGGGGATAAAGTCCATTTCTGGAAACGGTCACGAGATGACGAGCGTGGGGTCATCATCAATTGAAAACCCATTCTCTCCAGAACATCCAGAACCTGAATCATAACAGTGTAGGAACAATTCTTGTATAGAATCAACTTGAGTCTGCAAGATAACTGACAGTTCGAGTTTTCGAACGATGCGACATCCCAACGTTTTCTATACACCCGTCTCTGCATATTACCCATAGCTGGTTGCCGTTGCTGTAATAATTATTCATATTCCCAAACAAATTGAAAAGAAATGTTTAGCAACAGGACTATTGATTATTAGCTGATTTATGCCGCTAGTACCAAATCGCTGGACAGAACTTAGCCAATTTTACTTTTTCCTTCGTTTTTTTTTGCCTGTAAACAATGTTCGAGAATTATAACAGAAGAGTATCGAATGTACAAAGAGTCTCTTCCTTCTGGTATTTCTGACGTTTACGAATTTGTATAACTTCAACTTCGACGCAAAGAAACACTACGGCAACTAACTATGACGAGCTTTTACAACAAGTGATTTGCGGGAGTAGTTTGATACGACGAATAAAATTCGGGTAACGGTCATAGAAAAAAGTAAAGAGTATCCGTATAAGAATACAATGGAAAGTAGTAAAAGAAGATTAAGGGTCAAGAGCGCTCGAAACACACTCAGAAAATTTCGTTAACGATCTTACTAACACAATTTGCTTTAAAGATCTTCTGAACTATTGTACTCGGGAGAAGTTGTGCAGCTCCTTCACACCCGTTGCGAAATGTTGATGTGTAGAGCGGTGACAGTGGGAAAAATCGAAAGGATGATACTTTACTCACTTTGCATCAATCCTGTTCTGCTTATTCAACATAACTTTTCCTTTTTGCATTGTTTCCAGCACCAACTCACACTCATCCGTTTTCTTGTTTCCGGTAACATTAAAACTAAAAAAGGACTCCATAAATTAGTTCAAGTAGGCATTCAATGAAATCAAAACCACGAACTCGTTGAAAGATGAGGCCAGTTGAATGTACACATTGTTTTCGTAGACGAGTTGTGGACCTATTCCCGGCATCGATGGATCATAGACATGGCTTTTGTTCTCGTACACCTACAGGTTAGATAATAAGAAAAGGCCCAGATAACAAAAAAACTACAGAGCCAGTCCACACTATTCTTGTGCCTGAGGCACATGACATGAATGCAATAAGAGTGGTCTCTGTTACACCTTTCACTTCTCAAGCTGGACCAAAATTTTTACTCGATCGTTTTCGATGAAACATCTATTTTGTGCTAGGAAATAGTGAAAAACTGTCTCACGAAAGGAAAAAATCTCAATACCTGCAGTACGATCCGTCGGCTTCCGTAAAGATCATCCCAAGCGTAATCGATGTGGCTACGAGCTTTGCATATTGTTCTCAGGTGTTGCCCTATTGGACCTTCCGACTGCTGCTGATACAAAACAGGAACCTTAACACGATAAACAAATATTCTCAAGCGACGCTTCTGAATGTGAGGAAACTGAATCTACTCAAAACCAATGCCACCCACGTCTGATTGATTATCTATCCGAATAGGTGGTGGGTAATATTCGGCATCCGTGAACGTCACGCAGAATACCGCGCTGTTCAGGATCACTTCAACACGTACAAATCTTGGGGTTTCATCCGAATCCCTGAGTTATTTTTTGTGATATAAAGGAAATTGGCAGATTGCAGACTTTATCATATAGCCTATTTTTGACAGCAAGCACGAAAAAACTCACACCTCCCTAAAGCATATGATTCAAGTTGTAGCAAACGACCTCACCTACATATTTAGTTTAATCTTGATATATTACTTACTTATTTGTTGATTCACTTACTGATTCATCTCTAGTGAACAGGAAAAAGAAATTCATTAAGTTTCATAAGCTAAAATTATAGAAAGGATGCTATCACGCACATAGGACCGTGACCAAAACTCATGGGAGTCCTTAGAAAGATCCAGTTCACCGCCGGTCACTTCAGGATTGGCTAATTGACCTTGGACTTTTCCGAGGAAAGAAAATCCCAACTTGTGGAAGGAAAACTCCTGTGACCCGTGGGACAAATATGTATTCTAGTGTTTGAACTATTGTTACTAGAATAAGTTTAATAGTGTAGTATACCTCATCGTAATATGGAACGATCCAATGCGGTCTATCCGGAATGGACAACTCCAGTGGCGTACGTCACTTCGCCGGACACACATTTGTCGGCAATCTTCATAGTTCTCGTTCCACACCAGACTGCATTGCGAAGCAATATGCACGTGTTCAGAAGGCCGCTGAAAAGCAAGCGGTGAGGAAAAGTCAGAGTAGCCACAACCATACTAGTACTCACTACTGGTTCATTGAGTCAAAGGAATAGCTAGACTCACATCAATGAGATCATGGTGACAAACAGAAATTGCATACGACGACTGGTTACTGATCACATAACGAGGTGTAAGTAGAACCACCTGGGTGTCTTTGTAACGACCCGTACCTGCTCGAACTTCCACACCAATATTGTAATAACTAAATAACATAGGAAAATTGACAAAGAGTTATGACAGTAATAAAAGTAAACCTGTAGGAGAAACTCACAGAGTGGGCAGACTCTCATGTACGACATTCAATTTCAACGCCTGTACACCGGGAGTTAATGCAAACTTCTGGCTATAGCGTGGCACATAGTATGGTTCCTTCGCTAATCCGCGTCCTACACGTACGACACACCTTTAAGACAGTTTTTATGATTATCAAAAAATCCAAATCGAACTGAGGTCATATTCTACAGAAAAAAAAATTATACTCAATGTAAAAATCCTACTGTTTTGGGCATCCGTCGTCAGCAAAACTAAACATCAATGGATTCCTGTCCTTTGCTCGTTCGTGTTCGGACATCTGGCCTGCAGCCTCACTACTTGCAGCTTCTTGCTTGAGAATCAATGGGATGCCTTGAATCGATTTATTAAGGAAATACTATCGATATATGTGCAGTCAATGAATTTTTACCTGACTTATTCACTATCCAGTACGGTACCCATAAAGAGAACGAGATCGAACCACCGGTTCCAATATGCACGTTACCGTACATATCAAGCGGACGACCACTGGCATCGTGTAACCTGAAATGAATTTGTTTTTAAGCAGGCTCTTGAGGACCCTGCAAACACTTGGCTCCAAAATTATGAGATTGCCTACCTCAGCGAAACCAGTTGACCTTCCCCTACACTCGATTTGGATATGTAGCATTCCTGTACAGTTCGTAACCGATCGGTTACCACCCGAATCGATAGTGGTTTAGTTATATCCACCTAAGAAGTTACAAGTTCAAAAAGGCGGACATGAGTCGCACTGGGCTTGAAAAATCAGGGAAGAAAGAAAAGTACCGATGTAATCAGCAGCTGTTTACCCGCCGCAATAGGAAAAACTTTATCGACAACGTGAATTTCAACATCAACCGGCAGCAAATTCTGAAAACTACTTTATCACATCCCGAAATCTCGCAGAGGATTCGATTTTATGACTCTTACCTGCAATGTGAGAGGTGCCACTACGAAAATAGAATGACCCGGTAACGACTCTTGATCGGGGTAATGCTCGCGACGTACAGCAGTGCACAACCTACGATTAAATCGTTCTACTCGAACATTGAATAGAAGGTGAACAGGATGATAGAACATTATTTGAATAGAATAACAAAACAAACAACGTCAAACAACGTCGTTTCATACGCTTTCTCTCTTCCAAAAAAAAAAAAGCATTTTGCCTTTTATCGAATAGAATAAGTTATTTTCGATAGCCTAGCATAACTGCGGCGGTCGTCAGGACAAGGTTTGGTCCTGATCGGATTCAGAACTGCGTCGCACAGCAAAACCAAGGCAAGTTTATTGACAATAAGTGAAACCATGGAACAAACGCATAAAAAACTAACAATAAGAAAAAACTAACCAGTAGTGGTTGTTTTTGTCAGATGTCTCCAATCGTTGAGTGCGATTTAGTGTGTCACCAGCTGCACGAACTTTCAACCAGGATCCTTCAGCCTAATTAACTAACTGTTTTAATTATCTCCACAACGCGAGAAAAACAGGAGAGAAAATCAAAGAAACCTTCTCCAGCACTTGACAGCCCACTGGACTCATTAAGAACTGACAATGGGCAAACGGTAATGGAATCGGTTTCGTTTGTATCGGGTCCACAATCATCAGTTCTTAAAAGGATTTTACGAAATAATATCCTAAAAATTTCCTTCAGACTGGTTATCAACCTCGCTTGTCTTCAGCTGAATAAATTGCCAGTTGATGAGGCAACTGATTGTGCACATCTATGGACGATCGAATGGCAACAACTTTTTTCCCGTCCTTTTCCATCGTCACTTGAATAACCACACGAGCCATTGGAATGCCTCTCTAGAATGATTCACTGTCAGACTTTGTGAAACACCATAATCGATTAAATTAAGAACGAAGTCTTACGAACCTTCACGCCTTTCACCAAGCGAAAATATGTTCCACACGCATCCACGTTCACCGGCGAGATCTCATCCCAACCAGAAACGCGGACAATCAACTGACGAGGTGGTTCACGCTCGGAATGCTATAATCACAAGTAATGAGAAGCGTAATCCAACACAAAACTTCATATCACCGACCGAGTAAAGCAGAAGTCGGGGTGGAAATTCGAACGTATGCTCCTTGTCTTTTGCCACGCTGATCCATCGTACACTGGCTTTCCTCTGCGTCGTTCTTGCAATTTGGATGTCCTCCACAGCTACAAAATCAGATGTCACAAAAATTCTTCTTTTGAAAGTAGTGAATATAGGATGTGATAGAGGCCAGAGCAAAGCGAGCAAAGAAAATCAAAATATGATAAGTTACGATACCCGGAAATAATGAGAATCTAGAAGTAATGCAAACTCGAAAATCTGACGACCTTAGAAAAGCAAACTTACCAGTGCTGAAAACGACATCGCAGCCTGTTTGATTCTTGAAAAGGTATGGTAAATGATCTGATCGCGAGCGAGCACAAGAATTTCTGAAAGGTGTACGATGTACTTTTTGAAAGTTATGGGTTGACTTCAGAAGAGCATCTATACAGTAGAAAGGGGTATCAATTTGTCAACAACAGTTATGATTACTGGATTACTAGAAGCTACCTGAAATCGTCTCTCTCAAATGATGAACGGATCAGCGGCCATCGTGAGGCAATCTGAACAGCTTGCTGCATAAGTTGCTCGGTGATATTGATATCGAGTGTGGACCGTGATTCTGCAAAAAACGTTGAAGCCGTTGTCAGTGTTCTCCTACATATCTTGACTTTGCCATAACCTAGCCACCACCGTTCTTTTGCTTTTAAGAGCAAGTATCTGGGAGCAAGTTGATATATAACCTTTGAAAAAAGTGTATGTACTTCACCTCCCACTCAGAACTGTATAGAAACTTCAATCCTTCCACCAAGTAGCGCTTGTTCCACAACACTGATTCAAATATTTCTCTGGTTGGATCACAGCAAAAATGTCCTACAGGGGAAATTCTCCTTACCCGCAATCAGATCCATATTCCTTGTGTTCTCTTTCCTTGTCAAGAGTAACCGCAATACAGACCACTTTTCAACCATTGGCTCCCATCCAAAAACTCTTTGATTGAAATAATCTGCGGATATCGAGAAATTCGATACCAAACGATCCTCTGATTGCCGATCGATTGACAAATCTGTAATATACCCTTAACAAAACAAAATTCACTGCTAAGGGAGGTTTTCACGGGAGTTTTGAACAATTTAGATCAAACTAACTATATACATCACTAAAGAATAATATCGAACAACTGAAAATAATAAAGCAAGATAAGTAGGTATACAAAAACTGAGGAAATCAGAAAAAGAAAAAATTATCACACTTCGAATAATCGGTTAATGAAAAGAGTAGCCAAAATTTTTAAGTAACGAAAACCGAGAAACGATTACAAGGAGCACAGTAAGAACTTACTCAGCAATGACATCCGCAGCAACGGGATCGAACTACCCTGGAAATCATCCAACAGCCATAAATCTATCCTCTCGGATTTTATCATGATACGGCCAATTTCAATGTCTGAAACAATAGTTATTGAAAAGAAATTGATTTGACATCCATAAACTTGCTTAATGTATACAAAGCGAAAAAAAAACAATTTCCAGCCTTCATGGCTAACTAACTT
Source organism: Haemonchus placei (assembly GCA_900617895.1). Taxonomy (NCBI): domain Eukaryota; kingdom Metazoa; phylum Nematoda; class Chromadorea; order Rhabditida; family Trichostrongylidae; genus Haemonchus; species Haemonchus placei. The sequence continues at coordinate 14,819 of UZAF01017637.1, forward strand.
TTCGGTTTCGGTGGTATTCCAATGACGGGTATCATTGTAACGCCACTGTTCTGTTTCAGATTCTCCATATACCCGTCCACTGCATTACGAAGAACTCGCACGTCTTTATACGATAGCCTTCCGATCATTCCATTTATATAAACCTGTAAAAGAAAATCATCTATCAAAGAAAGGCTTAGTTCGCACATTACAGCTGAGTATTTCGAAACGTCACTATTCTAGTCAAACTCAAAATCTAAAAACTTTCAAGCACGACAGTTAGTTATAATCATTGGAAAACAATAGGCAAACTGGGAAGGCCGGAACGAACTCAAAGTTAGAAGGGCAAAAATTTACTTTAATCGCTTATTAGCCTTGGTTCACAGTTCTGGTCCATTCGAATCAATCTGAAGCCCACTTGTATTCCTTACCTCTATCATATGCCTCTTTTGCGTCAGAGAAGGCAATCCTCGCCGTTTATTAGGGTCTTCCGTCACTGAACTATTCATAGCCATGCTAACAGCGATTGAGAACTCATTCGAGCACTGATTCAAGGTTGCTTCTTCATTTTGCATACAGCACCAGCTGATACTCATATTCTGTAAGCCAGAAGCAAAATATATACATTTCTACAACAAGGAGTAATTTATTAAGGAGTTCACCTGAATCTCCAAATTGAACGCCATAACTCCGCCAGGATCGCTGACATTCAACACGGCGCTAGTGTTCACCACGACGGCAAAGCTATTACTCCTACTTGGATTCTCAAGCAGGTACAGGTCCGAGTCTCTAAAATTACTGTTTCCCTTAGGAAAAAAGGAGAAGAGGTGGAAAATAAACTGCTAATCTACCTCAGAGTGATCTTCAAAGCTAACGTCTGTTGTTGTCCCGATGGCACTCGTCCCATACGGCCTACGACTCCACCATTCACCACTGTGCGCCCTACGTCGTCACTGTCTGAAGTTCTAATATTGTCTTTAATCCTAAATATGCCAATGCCAATATGAAATTTCATTTTCAAGAAAAAAGGATGTGTCTGAACCGCTGACGGAAGCGGAAGACTACGAGGAAAAAGCAGAATCTAGTATACAAGGGGTTGGGAATTAGGAGCACAGGTATTTCGACAAGAATACAGAAAAGTCTGCATGGGAAACAAATTAGACCTGTCCCCAATGGGGCAATTTCTGTACATTCCCCTAGTCCGAGATCAGTTAATAATAAGTATTCAAAAAACTAAAAGTACTAGAAGATTTCCACTAGGCACCTTGGCTTTCTGTATTTTCTGTTCAAGAAATCTAGCCTCAAGAATTAAGATTCAACCTCTGACTCACATTTTGGAACAAAGTCGGAGCTCAACATCACAAACTCTTTTGCGTCGTTTAACCAGTCGTAGAACATCAGTACACGTGAATACATCAGCACCAACGTAACTACCGGTACTTCGTCTTTTCGCATCATTATATGGGCTTCGGACATCAACTGATAGTTTTTATTTGACGATTCACGAGGCCGCAAAATTGTGTTGAACATGTTCTTCGTTCCACTTCCCAATTGTACTGAAAAATTGATTTCTAAGAGGATCTAAGTGAGTGAGTCTAAGTGGTGAGCGGGCTCTTATGAATTGAGTATGCAAAATAGGAACAAATTCTACCTTCTCGAGTGTCAATAAGATTGGCGCTCTCACATACGAGATCCAATTCACTTTGACCGTCAATGAAGACATCGAAACTGACTCGAGCACTATGCAACTGCATTTTAGCGAATGGCGTGAATGGCTTTCCGAATAAGGATGTTGGCGGTGGGTGAGAGCTGGTTTGTGGAACCTAGAACGAAGAATGACTATTGGCATTCACAAAATACGCTCCGTTCAATGATCAAATCAAGTTGCAAATACTTGGTCAAACAGTTTTGTAAATGTTTCACCGGTAAACCTAATTTTGTCTTAGTAAAATCGTTGAAATGGATAAAATCGGTTACTTTTATGTCAACGCATGCTTTACTCTCTATACTCGGAACCCTCACTAGGTGAAAATTTCATGTGTACAAAAAAGGTTTTCAAAAAAAACACAGGCGATCTGCGATGTATATGGTGACGATATAGTTGATGCCGTTCCCAGGCCCTTTTGACGGCATAGCAGACGGAAGAAAATTTTCAATTCAATTCCAACATTTTTTCAAACAGTCAAAAAACTCACCAGACAATCCAATTCCACGTTGTCAAACAGTAACCGAAAAGAAAGAGTTGCATACTTATTAACGCAGCCCACTTCCTGAAACATTTTTTTTTGGTAAAAAGAGCGCTAAGAAAACCGACATTGTTCAAATAGAATAACGAAACGAACACAGCCAGTTGTAGGTTTCTGCAGAATCTCCATCGGAATCGTTTCCGGTATGGGGATAAGCGGATCACCGAAATTCTTTTCAAGGACACCTCGAAATAGAATGTAGAAGTCGGAAGTGATACGCCACGTGAGCTTGCTGATACTGGCCACAACGGAGAGATCAGGTGCTGGAAAACTTTTCAAAATCTTCGTCAAAAAAAAAACTGACTGAAATAACAAATTAATAGGTCAGTCAAAAAAACACGGGTATCCATCAAATGAGGTGCTCACCATTATGTGAAAGAATTCCATCGAGATTTCTGAACACATCCACAGAAAGATCAAATCGTCGACTGAAAACCGAATCCAGCGCCATGATTATCTCGAACGACTCAAACGCTTCACGACCAAGTGAGCGAGATGTCTGAATACTCTTTTCAATTAGCTTTCAAAAAACTTTGCAGCCAGAGTGCCTGGCTAGTTGGGTTGTTTTGTATTTGGGACAGGATAACGGATTTTCTTTACGGAGACGATTTTCTACGTGAGATCAGTGACATTTCGTTACAGCCGGTGGACACACGGCTGTCTCAGAGTTGATGTGGAGGATGAACTGGCAGCAAGAATGAAGATCGCAGTTTTCGTTATGCTGGGTTGAAACGAAAGCAAGGTTCGGGTGAAAGGGGTGGGGAAAGAAAATAAAAGTCTCAAAACTCAGCGGAAAGAGAGTCCAAGAAAATTAATTTCGAAGGCGAACGATTTATGACAGTTGCCCAAGTCATTTTCAGGTACACTTATACAGTCCCAACCCTAAAGACTCTCCGACTTGACAGGCAGATTTAGAACCTTAATCGCTCTCTCTGCAATCATTTTTGGACGCACAAGTCAACCATACAGCAATATGAGGAATGAATCCTTAAATTGCTGTCCTTAGGAAATGTCAGAAAACCACTAACCTTGTCCTCTTTCCTGTTCGCCATCATGAACCGCTTCCCCTCGTAAATGCTAACCTCTGGCAACATTACATTCAGGCAGTCCAGCAGACAATCGACGGATGGATCTGAACTAATTTTTGAATCACCTGTGTAATATCCAAGCTGAAAAGGTAAGTGAACTTTCATAGAAAAGACTCGCTGAAAGCGAGCATACACAAAATTGCAGCCCTTTTGCCCTACATAACCTTTCCAGAAAACCCGTTCTACATACAAAAAAAGTAGACCACTTTTTATAAGTTTTCGACCTGAAAAAAACGAAAATCGGTCCTACCTACCGTATCCAAAGTCAGTTTCAATGCAGTTCTTCTGGAATTCGCTCTCCATTTCACTCATTCGTTTGAACTTATTGCTCAGTCGAACCCCTTCAGATTCGAGAACCAATAGCTGATCGCTACACTGGTTAAGAGGGAAGACGACACTTGTTGGGCATTTCACATTCAAATCCAGGGCAACCTTCGAGCGAACGCCATCGATCACCTAGAACCATCGGATTCGAGGATACAGTATCACTTTCGGAAGCCTAAGAAAATTTTGACAGAGGGAACGTTTTTTAAAAATTGCTGCGATTACATTGTTTCGCCACATAAGCCGGCGTACGTGTCGCGACTGCGCGCTTCTAAGACCTGCTGGCCCTACTGCACTGTTAGAAAGACTTCATTGCTGAAGAAAACAAAAAATCATGAGTAGGACTTCATAAGAGCATTGTCTTTCAATTGAGTGCAAAACTAAGCGCCTTTCTGAGAGATTCAGGCATAGGCTTGTAGCGGAATTCTGAGGGTGAAAAAGTCGTTTTATGCTCAATCTTTTTTCCGCACGGAATTCCTATTTATCAACAAACCAGAAACAATAAGCTCACATTTCTACGTTTGACTTTTGCCACTTGATCCTGCAACTCATTGAAATGCAGCCAAAAGTCCAGCAACCCACAGAAGTACCTAAAAATTCCAGTAAAATTTTGGTCCTAACATGTAAATGGGTAGGCAGTGTAAGAGTCGCCTTTAAATAAACTGCGAATACTTCTCACTTGTAAACAAACAACGTTATGGCAGAAATATGTATACCTATGAGTGTGTATATAGTATAGCCTCATTGTCTCCGGTACGGTGACGCTCAAGCGCAGATCGCACTCACGGTTAGCATCTTCTCCCAAGAATCTGGAACAGTACCAAAACATCTAAATAGCGAGGAGTAGACAGAATTTTAATTAATGAATTCAACTGTAATTGCCCCAGTGATTTTCTTTTTTTTTNNTTTTTTTTTTCTAAAAATTGAGCAGATACTTTCATCGACTATCCTGATGTGAACAAAAAAAGGAGAATTCCGGAGCTGAGCACAAAATTCTGCCGATCGACATCTTCCAATTAAATAAAGAACAAAAGCCGCTGAAGTTTAGTCCAGTGGCTCAGTGGCAGCAAAGAGATACTTACTTTACTATTCTGATCTCCGCATGGCTTGGTACCACATTGTTTCCGTCACACAGTATCATCTTTTCCGGGTACAATTCCGAATAGTATGGAGTACGATCGTCGACCCGCAGCCCATCGACTAGTATACAAATCGATAGCGTTTCTTGCGCTTGGTACAAATTCAACTGAAACAGCTTCTTAAACACATGAATAAACTCTAAAAGTGTTCACACACTACCGTATACTTTATACTGTACCGTAAGGTCACAACAAAGCAAGGATCGATAAATTTCGCAAAAATATTGTTTTCAAGATTCCGTGCTGACACCCGCGACGTTCATAGTTGAAGGCACAGTTCGTGATTAGCGACATCGAGTTAATCGTTGACATTTCGCCTTTTACACTCTACACGCAAAAATTTATCTGCCAGAGAGCACAACAAGGAATAAAGCCTGGTAGGCCTAAACTGAGAAAGTTGTCCGGTAGAACTCTGGTCTCCCTATTTGCAATCAGCACTTCATACTAGAATAACAAGTTGAATAAGCTCTAAGTTGAAATCTAAGAGAAGTTATGTTTTTCTCTCAATCTCATGGACACGCGTGTTTCTGCTTTTTAAAATTTTACATACCAATGACAGAATACTCTTTCTCGCGCATACGGCTGCCACTCTACTAGTCAGGTGACCTTTTTGAACGTGCCTTCTCAGAAACTTAGAACCACTTGTATTTTTTTTCACAAAATTAAGGAGCCACTAACCTTCGAAGACACAACAGCATTCTCGAGGCGAATTACACCCAACCGCGTGGAGTTCGCTGGATAATTCATATCGATACGTAATGACCGTACCCGCACAGCAGATCCAACACAGAACGGAACCAGCATTGACTTGATCGTGAGATCTGAAATTTAAAACATCGATAATTGTTTTCCACTGTTTTTCAGCTGAAGCCAAAACTCAGCAAGCCTTGGGGTAGCTAAACATGGAACCATGGTTCGCCTTGGAAATTCTTCCGAAACAATGGGACTAACAAGAATAATTGCCCTTTTCGACCATCACTACATTGGTCAGGTATATTCGACAGTGAATGCATTTCTTGGTCTATGAAAATCTACAAAACACGAGGAAAGTTGTAGCTTGACCGATTGCGTTTCAAGAAGCGCATGCTTAAAGTTTCACCATATTTTAGCAAAAATCATGGTTCTCTAAGGATTTATGGGTACACTAACCTACAAACTACCCTTTGCGTAAATATTTTACATGAACTAGGTATTTTATGTCATCCAAACAATACAGAAAAGAAAGGAAAGTTGGCAACTATTGGCAAAAACCAGTTAAGGATTCGACTTTGGGACTATTGCGCGGTGGCGTCGTCGCTGATCTCTTCCCACCATTTGTGTGTTACATTACGACTTATAATTTCAACTCTGTGTGGGTAAGGGATTCAAACAAATATTTCAGAATATTAGGTGAAACAGTAGGTTCCCACCTTTCTCAAGGTTTTCCTCTATTTCCGTGCAATCGTGTTCGGTTTCTTCGGTACCCAGGAGTCCAGCAAGATCAATTAATGCAGTCCACGTCCTTCTGTGCATTCCCATATCAAGCTCGTTCAGTTCGATATCGATATCACAATTCTTCTGAAGGATCACCAATAAAACTTAGTTGTTTATCTCACGGTGTAAATAAGAAGATCGAAAACATTATATAGCCAATGACGTCATGAAAAACTAATCAATTTGTCTTTTTGCTTCGAGAAACTGCATTTCATATAGTTTAAAGAGTATTCAAAACCAGATCTAGTATTGTTGAGATACCATGCTGGCTCTCAATGACCAAAAAACACCGCAAGACGATTGTATTTCACGGAAAAGTAACTTCAGCCACGTAATTAGTCAGGAAATTAAGTACTGATCCTAGATATATATGAGAATCTCAAGATGCTCTTAAATGAATTCATTCTAGAGCAATTTCAAAATGTACACATTCAAACAAAGACGTGAACTTTGATGTTTGTACATAAGGCTAAACTAGGCTAAACTTGACTGTGACTCCACACAAACTAATTTCACACAAGGCTAAGAGAGAAATCAGGGTGTCAGCATAGTAGCAATAGGCTCGTGCAGTGCGGGATCTGCCTAAGTTCTTAGTTCGCTGTTGACAGTTTTTTCGTGGAAAAATAGATTTTTCCTAGTGAGCGACAATGTAAAAAAAAAAGAAAACAAATATTGCGACCTGACAGCCTTTCATATTTACCCTTGGAAGTTCTTCATTTCGACCCTTACCGATCAGCAACCACAATTCTACCATATTCCCCTCACCACCTGCTGACTTTCAGGTGGTATGGAAACGTGTGAACCTCTTAATTCAGTCACAATTATTATCGCGCACCTAAATTAATATTTAATTATGTTTTTAAGTGTCGCCCATTTATATTGGGCTCAATGACACAGAAGCCCTATCGCTCTCTTCCAGTCTTTCCGAGTATGTATCAATTTCTTTCCTATGAAGTCTTGTTGATGCCATTAGGAAACTTCAGAGGCAAGGCCCCCAGTGCGACGTGAAGAATATGTGAGAATAATATGGTTATATTCGAAACCTCATCGAATGAAATGCGAGGCTTGTAATAAGATCCTTACCAAAAAACTTCCACAGCACTAAGAATGTTCCTCCTCATGTTCCCTAGTAACATAAGATATTCTTTTGACAGCCCCAATTAACTGCATCCCGCCCATAGCATGCCAAGTAATTTCCGCCACAGGCAACATAATAACGCCCATGTTTATGAGAAAATTAACTTCCCCTATGATATCCTCTTCAGCTCATCGGAACACCGCCTTCATCTCGTTCAATCCCATTCTGATCTAATGTATTCTCCACAACTTCTGCTCGTCTCTACTTTCCTTCTTTACTTTTCACTAGCCCTCTTCAGTACAAACGTGAGTCCTGTTTACAAGCTTAACTAATCATAAAATATCTGCTGATTAAAGCACATCCCTTCACAGGCTGAAGACCTACGACCTACGCGAAGCGAAAGTTCTCTTTACAATGAGCTCATAGCCGAACTCAAAGGAAAGCTTAAAGAAGATGGAAGAATGAGGTAATGAGCTAAGTTTACCTGAACTATAATACTAATTCTCAGCTCTGTCATTGAGCTGCGCTCTGCTAATACCAATATGAGCTTTTGATTGGCCTGAGAGAGAGATCCACTGCGGGATCCACTTACTGGGGATTGTATATGCCGAGCCATCGTCATAATTCACTACGATAGAAATACTTTTTTATGAAATAGAATGACCATTATTTTTTTTGCCAACGAGATAGTCAGGTGGAATAGTTTTCTCATTCAACAGCCTCGCATTCTGATAAGACCGTGCCCCTTAAAGACTGAATGTGGTTCAAGACTCGAGAATTAAGCTTCGAACGGTCACACTACTAGGCCTCATTCTGAGGAAGCAACCGAGAACCGTTCTTCAACTTCTCAGCGTTAATCCTGTTCATTAGAAGGGCCCTCTGTTCTTGAGTGCCTACTTAGTGCCGTGAGTTACCACAGTTTCCTACTATTTACGACATCACCTGCTGACACCTTGGGTTCCACGAATGAAAACCCTTCGGTTGAGAGAAGTTAACCGTCTTGTCTCCAACTTTAGGGAAGATGACCGTCTAGTCCGCTACTGCGAAAGGGAGACTACATATTTTTTTGTTTTGATACAAGTGTCCTAAATCCGCTCGTACTTTTTCCATTACTATTCCTGAGAAGAAACTCTAAAAATCAGAAAAAAAATAATACAGTTAAAGGAGAAATCATAAACGTAATGTGGCCTCCAAACAAGGGGATATACCCAAAACGCCAATTCGTTGAGTAAGAAAACTAAGTCACCTAGCAGAGTCGCTGACAAGAGGAGAAAAGTTTCAAAACCGATAGCAGTGCCGGAAAAAAGAAATGGGAGATAAAAATGGAAGTCTGCTTTACTCATCCGATTCTCGATTCAAGTTCCTTCCGACTAGTGAATGAATCACGAGTTTTGATCGTATTCAGACAGTAGGAAGGTAAACCTTACGTATAACCTCCTCAATGCTGAGATATTTCAGTAAACGTGGATGCGCTATATTGTAATTACACTAACCACTCTTTCAAATCGCGCCGAGGACCAAAAATCGCCTCCCATCCCTCCCTTTACCAGGATTTATCAAACTTCATATTAGTTTTCAAGGTTACCATTAAATTTTACCCTTGTCTTATCATTGACTAGTACTATACTTGAAAATACTCTTCAAAGACTTCTTTTTCAAGTAACCCCGAAAAATTTTCAGATTCGGCAAACGATCGTTGAATCGCTTTCAATTTATTCCATTGAAATGGATCGAAGAATATTACCGCAGACAACAACAAATATGACATTCTACTTGTAGGAATGGCGAATAAATCTAGTTGTGGTGAAACATACTTTTCATGGCTCGATGTTGGATAACTTGATAAAGCCTGAGGTTAACTCTATATCAAATATATTTGAATGTAGAAATAAAAAAAACCATTAGTATTCCAAGTGGGAAGTTATGGTTGAGAATTATGTAGGTGCATTGTAACTAACAAAAACTGCAGAAGTACATTATTATTTGGAGTGTTATTAAAGTGTTATTGAGTTAAATTATTTACTTTATTATAAGTGTAAATGATCCAAGGGTTTACGGAGATTTAAAGGCACAGTACACGATAAAAATGGTTTCTGAGATTCCCCTATAGTATGAATTCGAGGCTCCCCTTATACCATACCTGCCATTATAAGGTCGAAAAACGCCTAGATAGGGATAATAAGGGGCCAGAGATTGTATCGACTTAAAGCCACACCCATCGTGGACGACTTTCAACGGCTTTCTCTTTAAGCAGTAGAAGCAAGTTAAATCTCGTCCAAACACCCCTTATATGCCATTACCGTCACGGTGATCTCGTGAACCTCCACATCCACTACTTTCAAAAAGCCTTGAAGTTAGCGGATTTTCTCGTTTTCTTCACCACCGATGCACTCCTCTACACCAACACTTCCACTTTCCTACCTAAAAAGGGTACCTCAAAATTTGAACTAAGCCTTCAAGACAGAGGAAGTGTGAAGAAATACTACAAAGTCTCACTTATAGAAGATCATCCTCGCAGCTTGATCGCAATCATAATGAAGGTTGATTACACCTACGCACTTTCCCCGGAATATTAATGACTGTCAATCAAACTCAGCTTTAGGAAAAGCCCTTTACTCGAAGTACGTGAAAAAAAGCTGCAAGTGACTGATAACTCCAATTTATATTCCAGTTACGGTATCTTCCCATTGTCACATTGCTTCCACAGCAAGATTCGGTTTTTACTTTAAGCATCTTTCGGGATGATAATAAGATGAGTCTCAAAAATTGTGTCATGTATAGGTCCTGCCTCTACATGGTATTATTTTGGTTGAACTATTGTCCATTCACTTTTCACTTAGACGGATCTTGGAGACCTCTCCAGCAACGAAGACATTTCGATCTACTTACTCAAAGAACCTCAAAATTCACTTGCACTCCTCACACTTTCAACAGCAATCGTTATAGCTTAATATGAAACGCTCCAAAAACGCAATGATTTTGCTTGAAGCCTCTAAAGCCTTTTCGCCGTTAATCAATCCCATCTGAGGGATGCGTCCACGCATCGGGCCTCAATGCATAATCTTAGTGGAGTATTGAATGCGTGTGTGGCCCCCACAATGACTTGCTTTTACCATCCCAGACGAGTTTGGTACCAATTACCCGACCCCGAGTGGATAAAGGGCTTGCTCGGCCTAGACAAATATCGATACGGGATCCGAACCCGTGACCATGCGTGTGAAAAGTGCCCCACTTACCACCACCACCTCCATCCTAAGTTTTGTTTATAAACAGAGAAATACATAGTGAAACCAGATTATCTCACATCTCTTCGAATGGATTGTGCCTCTTTATGGGAATATACTTATCTGATGTCGCTTATTAAAGTGTTCTCAGTAGTGAAAAGCAATATCCGCTCTTATGAAGTCCGCTTAATTTGAAAAACTCTTTCGAGTCTGACAAATGACTGCCGATTACTAGGAAAGGCTTGCGACTCGGAAAAACATTTGAGGGCTATTTGAGGGCTTTAAAGAAAAATACCATCCGCGTAGTTTGTGACTTCTTGGTTCTGAGACTATTAAATTTTCATGCTCTGTTTGCACAGAATAGAGTGATTCATAGCTTATTTTGGAATTTTCTTGTTTCCTAGCAAAACCACCGTGGAAAATTTGTTTATGAAGTCTTTCTGAAATTTTGTTTATGAAGTATTGCTTAAGACTGCGTTGTTTTCTCGGAAAGAATCCCCAGGATTGATATAAAACAACATTACTGTAGCATAACCTAAGGAGGTGAAAGTTTTTTGAGGAACTCACACTTAGAAAGTACTGATTGGAATGTATTTGAAGGAGCACCTGATACGTCTCGAGAATTTCAAATAGGAAAATAGAGCGTTGTTTCTTTCTGGAAAAGAAAATTCCACGGCGAAGATGGGGCCCTTGTTCATAAGTGTCATTCCCATATACATCATCCTGAACTCATTCCAGACTAGACAATGCCCACACCTTAAAAATTTCGAAGCCGGTTTTTTGGTAATGGAACCGCTCGGGAGCCTAAAAGCTCGGTCTTGTACAACGACTGATCCTGGACAGATGTTATGTTGGCATTCCAACAGCGACTATGATTCTCAATGGAAATTAAAGGTGTGGTCTATCTAGAAAAGAACATGCCGAATTTTTTTTCTTAGATAAGCTCATCTCCAAAAATCCTTAGCACTACTATTTCATTGGTGAAGCTTCGATGCGGAGCAAACAAAGCACTTTCATCCAACGTCCTTCATACTACTGCGTCAGCATTATGATGATTCACTGCTTATTCACTTCTTAGAAAAGATTTTGAGTAGAACTGCGGTAATCGACAAAAGCCTGATCTCCTTCAAAGGATTGTGTGGCTGCCATGTCAAATCAAATATATGCCCTACAGTACCCNACGGCCGCAGCACGTCAACCTTATCTTAACCGACCAACCACCACAAACAGCTGGCTGATCCGCTTTACAGTTTAGTGCATAAAAAAGCAGCCAGAAATCTGATAGCGCCAACAAACTTCAAACTGTCAGCTGTGAAAACAATTATGGCTTGTTTTCATTGAGCTTTCAACATAATTACAGATGTCAATTAAAAAATCGACTTATGAACTAGCACAGAAAAGTTTAAAGAAAGAACTTAGCGAAAGGATTGATAAGCCACATTCTATAGAAAATAAACAATTATGATATCAAGAAAGTTCTTGGAACTTTCAGATCAGTTTGATGCTTACATGCACATACATAAATATATGCATATGCATCACATACACATACACACGTATGCATACACATACACATGCATACATATGCGTATACATATATATATGTATATGCGTGCATGTAGGTATGTATGTACGTATTCATGTACGTACAATAATAAAAAGGAAGGTGAATATTGTGAAGAAGGTGACCACATGAATGAAAATAAGGCATATGCTTTGCAGAAACTTTTGCTTCTACTTTTCAGAAAAAAATCGGTCTAGACAAAGTTTACATGAGGTGCGATAGGATTTGCTGAAGGATGTTCCAAAAAGTATACTCCTTGAACAAAACGTTTCCTGAGTTTACGTACCTTCATGAACTTCGATTCAAACTGAGGATGCCTAGGGTCCACCATTGTAATGAGCATGGTTGCTTCCCTCTCTTCTGCTGATCGTTTTCCGTCAACTGCGGCGTTGGCCTTACGAGGTACATGCACTGATGCGAACTCTAAATGAAAGTTATTTATAGTGCTTAAATGTACGACGGATAAGGCCATATAAGGATTCAAACATGGCATTTATTTTTCTGTCTATAAAATAGACTAGTTTGATTCATACCTTGAAATTTAATTTAAATCTTAATGCATAATGCAATGAACATAATAAGTGCCCTAAGAAAATTATGAGACCCAAAGAGCGTTTTAATGCACGGAAACACCATCTATCTCATAGATCCGGGAAGCTGCAGGAAAAAGTACCTTCGAGGTAACTCCGGGATGGTAACGATGACGGCATATTCACATCTGGTGATGAGGGTGAAGACAGATCGGGACACGAAGCCGAGAGAGTTTTCTGGAAACCATTCACTGTCGAAAAAATTTCAAATAGATTGAATAGCCATAAAACTGTTCCAAATCGGAAATCAGGCTATATATCCTAATCCGCTGACAGTACAGATCCAATACAGAATGAAAAACAACCAACCGATATCGCAAAAGTTCCTCTTGTCGATAACAAGGGTTGCATTGTACGCTCCATTAAGTCACCCAATTCGAGATGGCCTACCCCAAGCTTGATCTGAAAAGGCGAATAAGCTAGAGAAACAAGCCTAACTATAGACATGTGAGAATTTTACCTGGCCTTCTTACGTACCTTCGACAAGTATGCTTCCCTGGCTACGTATCCCACAGAAACATTTTGCAGAGTGAGACAGGCGAACGGATCACCGGCTTCCCATTCTGGAGAGGCACGCTTTTTCTCAACCCAGCCACGACGCCGCAATTCCATGGTGACCTGCAGAACAACAAAGAAAATAAATTACTGAAAATCACATCCATTGCAAGATTAAATATATATCGTTTGAGACAGCAAATTTGCCACAAGCTTGTGTACAAAGCTCCTAGAGGTATCGACCACATGTGCGCCAGCCCAGCTGTTTCATAGATGGCATAAACGTTCAAATATTCGAGTAACCTAACTCACACTAGGAATGTGGAAGTTCACGAATATATGGGAATCGGTGGCCATAATTTGTTGATTATTCGGCGTAACAGTGTTGAGAACTTCGCTCTGAACTATGATAGTAAATTTCTAGCGAACCAGAATTCTTCGAGGTATAGCTCAATTTGTGAAAACCTACAGAAATAAAAATATTCGGGTCATCAGCAAACAGGCTAGATAGGCCATTAAGAGCGTTTTCTTCGTACATAATAGAGATCGGATGAAAACTGCCTTCTACGTTATGTCGCACAGTTAAACGAGGTGACCGCCGACGGTAAAGCATTCTAAACACTCAGTTCTCGATTCATCAGTAAAAATCTTGCAATAAACGCGACCATCTCCAAACCTGAACAGTGGCTCCGTATTTGCTCCAATGCTGTCTTTCCGTCCAACAGCTAGAAGAATTTTCGTCGACTCAACCAACGAAAACATAAACGACTGATCAAGTTCATCGTCTGAGTGGCCGTCCTGTAAACAGATTATTGAAGACTTTCTGAACACCACATAAATCAAAATTCAGTTGAGCGAGTAATAGGAATCTAAACAGCACAAAGCTTTCTAGTATAATCTGGATCTAAAAGGTGAGATCACAGCAATGAGAAAAAATAATTTCCAGGATGTGTACCACAATCACAATGTCTGTTTCGTCGAGTTTTGTTTCAACGATATCAAGAGAAACTCCATTAATAAACTCCATAATCAGAAAGTAAATAGTTTTGATTGTTCTCCAATTCCATTCTCGGACGCAGCGACGACCTCGATTTCACTCAAAGCCAAAGTGGCACTTCAATGCATATTTGACCTATACAATTGGTTGCAAAAAACAGCCCATGCTAAAAGCTAATCATTTCAGAGTTTCCGAGTGTGGTACCAATTAGTGTAATCGATGCAGTCTCAACTGTTTGGGCTGGCATCAACCCATTTCATAAGAGAAGCACAATAATAGCAGAGGCACCACCTTATACTAGCAACACAAAGAAACCGCAGCCCTCCTCTCATCATCTAAGTTTGCCACAACTTAAAACTAACCTTTGGCGGCGAATGTCCAATTCGCAATCGTTGTATGCTCATATCATGAACTGCTAGTGATACAACCAAAGAATGTTGCCGTGGACTGAGTTCAACCCTCGACGTAACTCCAGTTAGATCCATAGCAAGAACACGCTTTTGTTCTACCTTATCTAGAACCTGCAAACACTTTTTGAACACAGTAGCTAAAGTAATTGTGTAAGGAAGCACTAGCTCATTAAAAACATACTACTGTATCGATAAATCGCAATGTTATGTGTTCAAGACGCATTGCAATCTCAGCCAAGAGAACATCACGCCGAAGGAGAGTGGAGTCGTCCCAGGACTCATGCAGCACGTCAAGGATCTCTTCCTCCATTTCCTAATGAAAATTCACTTTAGTGGAGAGGAATACTGTACTAGCAATAAGCAAAAGGTTAAAAATTGACTGGAACAAAATTGCACCTTCACATTAAACGACTTCGGAAGATCCTTGAACTCATGAGAATCGAATTTTCCAAAATCGATCGGCTCAACTTTTTCAACTTCTAAAA
This sequence comes from Haemonchus placei, assembly GCA_900617895.1. NCBI lineage: Eukaryota > Metazoa > Nematoda > Chromadorea > Rhabditida > Trichostrongylidae > Haemonchus > Haemonchus placei. The sequence goes on from UZAF01017637.1 coordinate 29,911, forward strand.
AATAACAACAAGTAGCGTGACACGAAAGCGCCTTTTCCAAAACTGAATACACTTCTAAAGATGAGCTGAGTAGGACCCACTGTTCTCCTCTGGCGTGAAGAAGCTGGTAATCCAACCATACAAACCACGGCCTTCCTCTTTTTGAACCGTGTTCAGCATGTGTGATGATGGTATCTCATCCAGTGCGTTGTCAATTGTTTCGAACGTATCCTCATATCCAGGCGACACGTCTGGCCCCTTCGCTTTGCTCTTTTCTCGCATTATACGTCGGAACACCGTTTCACGAAACAAATGCAACTCCTGGAAAAATGAACAAACTAGTAGTGGACAGAGACACAATCATGAGCTTTGCTAGCAGAAGGAGGTTGTATGGAATGGGCTTGTGAATAGGAAGATGAAGAATCGTTAAGCAAAAAGTGTGCATACATAGAAACAGCATAGTTTTGGATATGATGTTTGCTAATTATTTCATAGCACACTGAGTATGTCAAGAAGGCGAGACTAAGAGATCAACATTTTACGCAAATCATCTAAGAATCATAACAGAACCATCCTTTTATCAACATTCCCAGGCTCTTAGAGAGCTCAAAACGAATCTAATTTCAGATGAAGCTTCAGTGATCAGAATTTTTTAGTCGATATCAGAAATCAGATATGTCTAAAACCACAGAGATAGAGGTTGAAAAGACATATGAGCTGTTCGAATCATGCATGGGAACCCAAAACATCAAAAGAAAAGAGAATTTTAGTACTACGCATCCTAAGTGGGACAAATCTCCCTCTTTGAAACAGCGATTTCCTAAATACTACAAGGCTAATGGATCCGACTTACATGATAAGTGTATTGCGAATCCCGTTCTATTTGTTTCATAATAGCTATGTCTTCATGAGATCCTATAGCTGGAGTTGATACCTTACCAGGTGACTCTTTGCTTCTATCAGTAGTGTCCGTATTGCTTCGCCTGGAAAGATCTAACTTTACATACGCCGGAAATTTCTCTTTTCCTTTTCATAGATGCCGTGACCATATACACTAAACAAGGCTACGCTAAAAAATACGAGAAAACTATAGAGTCCGGAAACGTTTAGAGTTTTAGATAAGAAGGCATTAAAGATAAGGTAAACTACAGTAAGTGAGGTATAAATGAAGTCCCGACAGCCTATCGGAGGCGAATATTGAAAAAAAAAACAGTCTTAGAAGTTTGTTACATTAAGAAATTCAGAATAGTACTCTTATTTCCATTGGTCACTCACGTAGTGGTTGAATCATCTATCATAGCTAAGAGGCGTCGTCGGTACGCCCTGCAGTAGGCATTCAGATGTCGAGCCCGTGTCAATGCAAAATGCCACGAACGTCGTGAATGTACTCGACGGGCATCGTCGCTGACACGATTATAAGCAAATCGCCACCATGCAGCGGGGCTGGAAAAGATATATGTGGCTATGAATTGCTCTTTTCAAGACAATATGACTGTGTATCATTTCTCTTAACAAAAAAAAGGTTGAAAAATCATTAGAAACTAGAAAAGAAAAACCCCAAAGGCCTTACTTTTCTGAGACACGAACTAAAGGTCGCCACTTCCTGTGCTGACGTGCTCGTTCAAATCGCGCCCATTCCCTGTTCAAGGCTCGTAACTCAGCTATTTGCCGACGAGTCATCTCCACCGTAATCTTTTCAGGTCGAAGGAAAAACTGAATGGGAGGCGAAAGTGTTTTGAAAGGCAAATCAAAGCAGAGCCACCGTTCCGACTTATGAACTCACTTTGAATCGCGGTGTGGGTCCTTTTAAAGGAAATTTACTTGAGTTACGTTCCATGCGTAGTTCTGCACTACATGGATGTATAATAAAAGAGCTGTCTGGGTTTTCTGGGGCGAGAATATCCTAAAAATTATTTTTACACTACAGCAATCTAGCAAAAGAAAATAAACTAGAAGGATGTTGAACATTTCAAAACTCGTACCCGCAAATTTTTAGGTGTTTCTATGTCTTTCGATAGCTTGACATCCGAATTCCAATACATGCTGAAACCCTTCAGTTCCAGCTTTTTGAAAATATTTACACCATTCTGAGGTTCGATGAAACCAGGTTTCTAAAAATGAGTGAGAAGATTAAGAAAGCTTTATTGTGATATGGCATTGAATCCGAAATATGTTTTCAAACACCATGATCATTCGTTCTGCTTCAATGTCCCCTCACCGAGGAAACTGCATCACGAATCCTACATAATACTGTTCGATTGGATGTTTGTCGATGATCACAACATTTCACACACCGTTCTGAATCTGAAGCCATCAAACGCGGACTTCAAAAATGGGAACTCTGTAGATAACAATGAACCTACAAGGCTTAAGACATGTTAGACTGAAGAAAGCTGAAGCTCGAATGGGAGGAAGTTCGAGGGATTATTCAACGTTATTCTTTCGGTATTGCAATTATCCTGAGAGACAAATGAGTATCAGCATCGTCAAAAGTAAGGAGGACTGAAGAGGAATATGAATTTAACAGAACTGCTAAACGAAGCGAAGTTGACTGTTTCAAAACGGGATAGATGCTTCTCGAAAGCTCCAAATTTCAAAAGGCCCGACATTGTCATAAGCACCTGTGTACTTCGCATGAGATTGATTGCCAGCGCGTCGTTGGGCAACGAAAGCTTTGAACTCTTCAGCCAGTGTTGTCATTTCTTGACAATAAAAAGGATGGAGTATTGTGCGTCAAACAATCCCGCTTTGAGATGCTCCTCGCATTCGACTTCTGTTGAGAGTGGCGTAGTGGGGATTTCAATGCGTATGTAGTCTGTAGAACGACTTGCGGTGACCAGCTGATATACAAGTGAGCGCCTTTATGCTTCCGACGAGCCTGATACTAATCAACCGAACCCGCAGGAATGGAAGGCTTGGTTGATCTGGACGTGCATCGATCAGTGATTCAATCCGGGACATTCATATACATATAATAGTGCGATATGAAATAGATATTAAGAAACCTTGAAAATACTCACCCCTGAAGCGTTTGTCGTTTGCATAGTCATCTTTCGTATCCGCACTCCACAATTAAACACTAAGCCATTTGGTAACGATAAATCGTCTTCATAACGAATATGAACATTATTAAGAATTAACTGAAATACAGCATACAATTTCTCGAGTTTGACAGAAATGGATGTCAACCTTGCCTCGAAATATTATTCCGAAGGAAAGAGTATTGCTACCTGAATATTATTTAGTACAGTTGATATCAAGGATGCGCCCCACCAAGTATCCTGAGAAGCTGGGACTGAAAGCCCGAGGTAAGACAACAACTCTGCCTGCAACATTGACATTTATTGAGGAAATTCCAGAGAAAAAAACACCAAAGGGCTTTTCATGAACACCTTATGTCGCTTTTCCAGCTCATCTAGCATTTGTTCCTTTTTCTGTTGCTCTACCCGTTCCACAGCCTCGACATCATACCGACGGTCAGGTGTCGGTGGGCCAACGATAACAAGTACATCACTAAGCTAAAGCATGAAACTACAAAGGACATACAATTAATCACAAACACAAAAAAAAACGTTTTGTTTTCAAATTCACACCCAATGGAGAGGCAATTATTAGATTAAAGTAATGAAAGCAGCGTACTCTCAAAGCCCATGGTTCGCTTCTCAAATGGGTTATCGGAACCGATAAAGTGAGCCTGCCCAGAAGGCCAGATTTCACTTCAATGGGTAGGTCGAGCTTTCTCAATGCGCTCTTTTTCAAAGGCACATTTTCCAACTCTACCTGGCCTGCAAATAAAAGAGGTTAGAAGGTATGGAAACGGTGAGAACCTTCCCGAAGACTCTGAAATGTAAAAACAATTTCACCTGACAAGAGAGCAACGGAGAGTTGGTCGGTGTTGAGATTTTCCAAATATTCTCCAATATAATTGTTAAGCACCCAAGCAACAATATTCTCGAGCATGCTGAACTTAGCGGTGCGTCAATTTCAACTGAAAATCATCATTATAATGAATCTGAAATTGGAGCCAGCGAAGTTCTGCTCATTTCCAATCACAATCACGTCTAGGTCCCTACTGGAATATTATCGGTAAGCAAACAATCTCTAGGGCAACTCTTACTTCGTAAGCATATCATTTCGTTGAATCACACCACTACTCGTACATTTAAATATATGTTGACCTATGGAGGAAAACAATTTAAGGATAGTTGTTAGCTGGGCTGTTGCCATGACAAGGCTTTAGCAAAAGGAAGATGAATCCTCGCACTAGTATATTTATTGCATGATTAAGATAAAAAGAAAACTTGAAATCATACTCTGGAACAACGATATTTGGGTGAAGGGATGAATTCATCGACAAAACTACGAAATTTCACTAATACGAGAGAAGGAGAAAGGGAATTCCCACGGAAGAAGTTGTACTTTGGTATAAGAAGGCGTAAAACCAGTGGCAGTTGCTCCGTGTGCTGAGCTTGCTACGCAAGCAAATGTGCAGTTATGAAGCACCAAGGAAGCACCATCCAATAATTCCGGATTAGTAATCTACATTCGTTTGTTGCACGAACGAGCCATACTGTGCATGGTCAGGAGAGACCTGGGCAGGGGGCGAAGAGAAAGTCTCTCGCGGTAAAATAATTAGCAAAACTGTCTGTTGACAAGATGCACTTAGGGCAAGCTCAGTGGTCTGTTTATTTCAGGGCTAAGACCGCAAAAATGTCTCACTGTACGAAGGCAAGCTTGTTTACCATCAAAATCAAACAGCCAATCAACATTAGCAAAACAATTTACAGAGAAACCTACTCATATATATTTGAATCGCTGCGAAAATTGCATGACAACCCGATATTTTTGTTGGAATGCGGACGAAATTGACTGCAAAATATCATATATAAAAACAAAACTCAAAAAAAAGTCGAGATAACTCGTTAGAGCGTAGGCACAACAAACGATAACACGTACAAGAGTTCACACTCTAACTTTATTCGATATTTACAATACACTAAAAATAAGTCTACTCTCCCAACAGACAGGTATCGCTGGATGCATGTTGCCACAACGCGATAGCCACGACTGAAAATTGGAACATTTTGATCAGATATGCAGATATACCTGCGCAAAGCGGGTTGTCGCTCTCCATTAAGTCCTAAAATGCCCACTTACCAAACAAATTACTGTGGATAATGTCCGTGTTGTTCATATTGGTCTCGGAGACGCAAGGAATGCCATCTTGCCAGGTCCACCCAAGTAGACGACACCGGTTGATAACTCCATGCCTTGTAATCCCAACGCTCGGATTCCAGATGTTTCACACGCTCCTCAATTTGCCTAAAAAAAGAAATGCATTACAAAAGCTGGGATATATCAAATTAAGCATGAAAATGCGCAGTTGTACCCCATCAGAGGTGGTTCATTAGGCACAACCAACGGTACAACTGTAAAGATACTACATCATCTATACGAGGAATAGAAAAGACTATGAAAGTATATAAAGAAATCTATCATTTTCTCAGAAATTACTGAATACAGTGAGCACAATAAAACTATAGACTTAGCTTTTCACCGCGGCCGACACTCTCCCATTCCATTACAGAACAGGGCCATTCTAAGGTATAGCGACTTTTCTCTTGAGAACTAAACACCTTACTCCAAATTCGCATCCTCCAATACTTCCAATATGTACACCATCCGAATTACGCTTTAACTCTTGGCTTACAAACATGCTTATTTTCCCTATGCACAAAACAAAAAATTGCAGTTTACATCATTTCAAACAGAGAGGCTAAATTGAAAACTGAATGACTAATTGACGCAAAACATAATGAAAGGCATGACGCACTTTCTAACACCTACAATCCTTCCCATTCGCTCTCTTCTCCAACTTTTTTTCTACCCTGTGAGAGAATTTAGCTACGGATAAGCTACATTCACAAGGTTGACAAGCTACTGTAATCATGTGCCACTTTTTCAGGAAACGAGATTGTATCTTTCAACAAACTAATGTCTGTATTTTCGCATCTAGTTTTGACAATATCAGAATAATTGATAAGAAATCCACACTTCACCTCCATCTGGCTTGTATTCCTGTTTTTTCGTAGTAAGCAAGATTTCTCTCATGATGTTCGATGTCCGACACTCCGAAATGTTTCGCCCACCATTGACGTACTGGTGTTCTCTCAAACTGCCAGTAGTGCGGAGGCTCACCCTGATAAAGAAAAGAAACTTTCGTAAATTGAACGCTTACACTGAGGCAAGCTCACAGGCTTGAGTAGTCCTGGAGATGAGAATTACCACTTTTGAGGTGATGGTCATTCAGAAAAAAACATCTTGACAGAGCCTATCTGTTCTTCAACGTGTGTAATGCTAATCGTAGTTTGGTGAGCTTCTGAGCCACGGAGCGAAAAAAAAACGTTCGGAAAACGAAAAAAAATCTGTTTTTTATTGCTACAACTATCTGCCCTCCTCCTCGGGAAATGTACTGATCCGAAATATACCGACCGCTTCTTAGAATGAAGTATAGTGGTTCGTTGTAACTTGTATTCAAATGGAAAATCAGTTAGCATACGGAATCCAAAAAGCCATTCAAGTTTGAGGTGTTAATATGTAACAATGATGATACCACACAATATATGAACTAATAGCTGACCTCAGGATAATCCCGCAGTTCGCAAGTTCCATACACTATGTGATTATAAGCTAGACAGAGCATGATCGGAAACACTCCGATTCCAAAGAAATAAAAATGGCAGTAATCCTGTAAGAAAAAAAATGAAGAAGTTAGGAGTTTGTAGAAATCCATATAGCTCTCTCCACTACGATCAGATCCAATGGTATATGTGAAAGTTTCACTCATACTATGCAAATAATGACTCAAATAGAAGACACCTAATACAACTAGGGCTTTTATTCTTCCATAAGAAGGAATAGAAAATTGTCGATTCCTTTCTTTTCGAGACTCATAGACAAATAAGTCGGCAGAACGAGCCTTACAACACATTGTAGAGCCTAGATCACAAAACGCATTTTGAGTAGCTTTAAAATGATGTGGGAGGCATAAGTAGGCGCATGGGAAGTGCGACGAAGTTTAGCGCTATTCTATTAAAACAGAGCTTCACATTTGAGCACCTCGCACTCGCAGTCGCACTACATGACCCGAAGCGCTTTGCGCGATTGAAAACGCTGTCCTCTCAATATTATAGAATTAATCCATCGAAACAGAATCTCGCAGGAAAAGTGAAACTAAGGGAAGACTGGCAGGAAGCACCAAGTTCCCGGGCACCGCCTTTTCTAACGAGCGATTAGTTGGGATGAGTGAACAGATATCATACAAGGGTTTCGCAGCAATGTAACTTTAGTCAATATTTCAGTGGGAAAACTATGTATTAGGCAAGGATTATTACTAGTTTTCGTACAGAGTAGCCGCCTAGCGTGGAATTAGAGAAAATAATTCAAGAGTATATTACCTTAATCCTATTGGTGATGAGCTGAGCAGGTCTCTTCCTAAACAGAGCGGCGTGAGATTCTCGTATGGCAGGCATCACGAATGAGGTTGGCTTCAGAAGCCCACGTGATGCCACCGGTACCATTTTACTCAGTGACGTCATCCTAATATCGTAGGAGTATCACCTGGAAAAACAACACCAACATCCCTCACAGAAACAATAACATGAACGACACACATTGGTGAAGAACTTAGCCAGCTTTCAAATTGTAGCATCCGATCCTTTCTAGCACAATCAAAGGTTTGAAAATAATGAATTCGGTTTATTAAGAAGTGGATCAGCAGCATTACGGAAGTTAACATTCAGTTTCTTCATAAAAGTTCCAACGTTTTTGATTCAAGACCAGGAAACCGCTCGCACAACGTGATTTAGAGAGAAAAGATAAGATACTGCTAAGTATATACTCGGTATTCAGGTTTATTCCAGATGAATTCACCAGTCAAAAAAATGCAGGAACTGGATAAACAAAACAATTTACGCAGTAATCATGTTGTTTCAAAGAGGTGGAAGACCCTAAGAAAACAAACGCATTTCAGACCACTGGCACAATGGATTACCCTGTAGGAAGCTAAAACAAATCATTCTCCGAACCAGAACAATTATTCGGATCCTAGATGCTAGAGGTTGTTTTTGCTAGTAATTAAATTAAGGTTAAGAGAATTAATGTTACCATCATTTTACAACCAAGCAGATTGATCTAAAGCAAACAAAGAAACTAAGAACTGCTAACTTCTATGACAATTAGTTAGCAACTATGGCTTTTAACAACGAAATGGGTGGGGTAAATGGAACAAAAGTTAATCCAAAACAAAAATACACCAGTGCACCAATGTTGCGCAAATCAACCACTGACGCGGATCTGGTGACCGCACTTTTTTCTTGTGCTTTCCCTTTATCAAATGTCCAACTTTCTCTTATTTATTGGATCGGTCTGAACCTTTCTCACTGGTATTTCGAAATTTTCGGATTGAAGGTATTGCTCCCCCATGGATAGGTATTGTAGGACAATCAGTTATATGAGTCATTTCCTAGAAATTGCCTAAATTCGGGTAGTCGTAAGTGCAGAACTTCGTATCCTTCACAAATTCTTTTCGTGTTCTTTATAGTTGACATCATTCTAAAAGTTTATTTTATGTCTTCGAGCTGGAAATAAAACCTCAAAATCTAAGGCTCAGTGATACGTTTTGATGTTGATTTCACTTTGTTCTAGGTATGGACCTCGCCGCTGCACTGGTAAAATGTGGTAGCGCTACAACACGTATTTTAAGTCGAATTTATTCCCCTGTAACTACTTCTGTACAGTTTGCCTCCGGAAGATGGTATCCTCAACCTGAGTGAGTGAATAAAACTTTTATCCCTTTTGTGAATTTTCTTTTAATTAGCTCAAGAGCATCTCGCAACGGACTACGGATATAATGCAGCCGTGTTGAGATTGTGAAGGAAGGTGGTTTACAGTCAATCTTGAAAGACATGAATTCCGAAAAATAGGCTTAGGAATTGAATTTATACTGGGGTGGCTGGTTCCAGGCAATTCTAATGTTCACCAGAGGTAATCTGCAACAGTAAAGGTTCCTCTCTATTGAATCAATCTATTTGCCAGTCCGGTTGCCAGACAAAATCAAGCTAATCATAAGCTATCATCCAATCATTCGTATATTCTACTACTTCATTATGATCTTCTATGCTTGTTCCATTGAGTACTTAGTCTTCTGCTACATTCATTGTGCGTCCCTCCTGATTGCTCTTCAATGTGATGTAGAAAAATTGCAATTTTCAAAGAGGATGAGTGTCTTTCTATCTTTTCTATTCTCTAAGTTACGTCGTTTTAAGCTCCTGCACATCGAGGCGACATTTCTCCACAAAGATGACTACGACAAACTCGGACATAGTTGTGTCAACTTCTCAGGGTGACATTCGGCTAGTGAAGGAAGACGCTGCTCCAGTGTATTATAAGCCAAAAGGAGAAGGAAAAACTGGCTTCGAATTAGTTCCCTGGAAAGATGGCGAGCAAATAGCAAACTACGTACTCTTCGAGGCATCGATGGAGCGTTCGAAGGTGCCCTGGAACGTTTACGATCGGATGACTAGGGATGAACGAACTATCTACTTGGCACATTTGAAAGCTGTTCAGCAACGTAAATTAAAATATAAAGATCCTTTTACGGGCTATGTTGTTTTTACTGTATCTCATCATTTGTATAGGGGTACCTGTTGTGGTAATGGTTGTAGGCATTGCCCTTATAGACATGAAAATGCTAGCGATGATGTCAAAAAATCTAAAGTATGGAATGGAGCTTATTTTGTGTAGTGAAGGCATTTGATAGGCAGCCTTTGATAGCTGTGTCAATAAAGTCTTAAGTCATTTGTGAGAAAACAGATGCAGTCCAGAATAGTTTAATAGGCTTTGGTAAACAAACTTATCATGTAATACGCAAAATTTAGCTTTCTATGTAAGTGCGGGATTTTCTTCGTCGATTGAAGCGAAAATTATACATGAAGAGTTTTAAAAGTCAATAAAGTCATTTTGCTTTCGAAATTTTCAAGATCGTTGTCGGATATGTAGGATTTCAAGTCTGAAACTATATAGGTCTTTAGCTATGAAATGTCTAAACATCGAACTCGTCCTCCAAGTATGGGTATCCACCGACGGACACGATTAAATGTTGTGGACAACTCAGCGCTTGGTAAAGAAGCTCATACGACTGGTAAACGAGCGTATTGCATTGATGTTTACAAACAAGGTCGACGAAAGAAGCATCTTCCTCATGCAACTCTTGGCGATAAGGTGAGAACGTTTCATAGGTTTTCTTTCCAAATCGTTTGAGTACTCCTTTTAAGATTCTTGTCGCAATTCGTGGCCAGATGCGTAAAGCCTATGTTGTTGGGGCAAACACTCATGTTCATTACCGCAAACATGGAATTCCATCTACTGATACTAACAATATTGTGCTGCTAGATGAAGAAGGTGAGTTCTGGGACGAGCGTGTTTATGCTAAAGAATTTATAGGATTCTAAAATTGTGCCATGGATAACGAGAGTGACCACGTACCCATAGTCCCAAATATGCTCTCAAACTAGTCAAAACGCTTCATCTAGGCATTTTGTGCACTCACTGATAGAGATTCCCAGCACATCTATCCACCCCCTTTGACAAGTCTTCTGTACGTTTTCCACTCGACGAACAGCGTTCGACCATGCTGTGCAAAAATTTTGAGTTCTCACCTGCGGGCGATTCGGCATTGTTTGGTTCGGGTATTAAAATCATTACTCGTCCTTAACAATCCCATGCACTCGTACCCACGCCCATCTTGGCTCGAATTAGCAAAATCGACTGTGCTTATTTTAGGAAATCCGCTCGGGAACCGAATAACCTCACCGATACCGATCAAGCTCCTAGAAAAGAAAGACAATGCTCAATTTGCTAAGGTTCTAGCATTAGCTAATAAATTTATCTGATAAAAGTCAATTGTTAAGTTTTTTGAATAGTTGCTAATAAACGCTATCACTAAAAAGAACTGCCTTATTAACAACATCAACAACATCAAAGGTCAACTATAAACAAGCCAATATCCAAACAATGATAACAGCAAAACAGTGAATGATCATGACGAAATCAATAAAAACGATTTGCACACACGAGATCGCTCTACGTACAATTTTACAAGCCGAGCATAACGCTAAGGTTATACGTCTACGTAGTCTATATAGGTCATCTATCTAGTAAGATTTGAAATTACATTGAAAAATGATATCCAAATTGCCAACAACATTTCATAGAGAACTCTATCATAGAACGTAATAACGCTATTGCTTCCCTGATCCACGAGATAGCCGAGCGCTGATTCTTGGCCGAGAACGCGTAAGTTTCGATGAATCGCCACTTTCCGGAGATTCGAGACATGATCTCTGAATGAGAATAGTCAACTTGTTAGTAGCAGCATAGGTAAGAATGCTTTGAAAGGGGAACTGTTTTTCGATCTTCAGGCGAAAGAATTTCTCAAAGAAGGGAGCTTCGTAACAGATTTATCGCTATACCTTCCTAGGAGGTGAAACACCCAATCCAGTCTCTGAAGTGCTCGGTGACATTACTCCGTCAGATGGTTTGAGACAAACAATTTGCTTCTGTAGAAAGCATTTAAACAACATAGATAACTGTAGAAGGAAATACCCTAAAATTCCATAGATAAGAGCGGTTTAGCTTGCTGGTGAAAAATGAATTGGAAAAAATTGAAATTGAATGCAGTCACCCCTCTAACCTAAACCCCGTCCACTTAATAAACAATTCGTATAGAAAATAGCGATTTTANACTGCATTCAATTTAAATTTTTTCCAATTCATTTTTCACCGGTAAATTAAACCGCTCTTATCTATGGAATAGGGTAAACGCTTCTTCCCACATAATCGAGTATTTGGTCGGGCAGCCGCAGCAAGTGCAGCCGGCTACAAATACTCGGGGATGACTCATAAACATGAGCTTCCTACACTTAGTTTCAAATACTCTATAGCTCAATAACAAAAAAAAGAACGTCGAAGAAATCAGATGGTAGCATTTGCTAGTCCTGGACAAACAATTTTTACCCTGCACGTGTTATTGAGCCATACGACTAGAAAATTATGAGAAAACCTCCACCTTGTCAGTAGGGCCATCACTTCCGGCATTAATTTGACTAGTTTCATCAGCTTTTTTATTGTTTGTTTCAGATTTTGGCACTATAGGTTTGATTAATGGACGTCGACCACGTCTAAGGAGCACCGGAGCCTTTTCACCAGTCTCAGACAATTCATTGGCAACAGTTGCCTGAATTTCTCACTATTATTTTGCCATCACATGGAAATCCCTGAAGTTAAAAGAACAAAAATGAACGAGCAGGCATATATTCAACGAACCTTCTCATGTTGACCGGTAGCATCTTCGACAGGAGTTGAACTCTCCGGGGATGATTCGTCCAAACCTGATATGGGCGCTTTACTTATTGCGATGGCATTTTTGGAGTCTCCGTCTTTTGATGCAGCCTGAAAGAACGTTTGGCGATGTCGCTCACCTGTGGTACTAAGCGCGTTTTCACCCGTGTTCAATAATTAAACAATATTTCGATTGCATGAACAAAAAAAGAAAAATGTCAAAAGATTTCCGCGCTCACCTGTTCAAAGCATTGGTCTTTTACAACCACCACTCGAGGCTTGACAATCGCTCGACGACCGCGCGTCAGGAGCCCAGAACTGGGCTTTTTGGATTCCGAATCGTACGCTTCTCCCTGTTTTGCCTATAGCATAATTAGTAATTGAAATTGTATATTTTAGGGGACTTTTCAATTCACCCACTCAAATCCACCCTGCGCGTCACTTTAGGAGCTTACAACACTGCGATACTATTAAGTAATAAAAAGTAAAACATACGTGAGAGAGTTCCGCACTTGTGGAAGCAGATGCTTGCTGAGATGGCGTTTCCGTAGATTGTTGCGGAGTTTCGCCTTCATTATATCCAACCTCCTGCGAACAGAATTGTCAAATCACAAATTTACAAAATAGATTTGTTAGGATTCGCGCCAGCACTAGTGCTTCCCGTATTTGGGTTCATGCATCACACTAATATAACCGCCTTGTCCTTAACTTAGTATACTTGAAAATATATAGTGCTTGAGCACAAAGTAACTTCATAGAATGGTGAAAAAAACTATTATCTTACAGCTTCTCCGTTCGGAGACATATCGGGAGGCGAATTCTTTACGTTGGGCAGGCAAGCCAGGGGCTTCGACTCGGGTTCTTGATCCATTCTGAGTAGAAGTTCTGCTGTCTCGTCAGCCTGAACACTTTCAGGCCTCGGAAAATCCTGACGTTTTATCAACAGTCAGCAAAAGTTGAAAAAAAACGTTGAAAATGCAACATCCAAATAATTTTGACGCTATTTCGGAAATTTTGAAATTTTTCTTGCAATGATTGTAGAGCATTCCTTTCAACAATAAACCCACCCTAGCTGACACGTTATTTGATCCTCCAATGATTGGAACTGAACTTCTGACAGAAAACCGGGATCCATTAGAGAGGTTTGGTCTTGCGCGACCATGTCGTGAGCATCTCAAAAAATGTGGAGTCATTGTGAAGCCGATTGCATAACAAAGCTGGATAAGCATTATAAAAAATTTGACCTTTTCTCGTCTATCAGAATTTTCGTCACATGGCAAACTTGGTTCGGGAGC
>UZAF01017638.1:9783-43554 GCA_900617895.1 Haemonchus placei
CTTACCAATGAGGTCAAGAAAAACTCTGGTAAACTTCCACTGAGCAAACTGGATTAGAACATTGCTTTCCTAGCAATAATCTCGGCTGTGGGTATTCGCTCGTTTGGAGACGTACACGGCAAATTAAGCGGCGGAACACGTCGCTATTTTGAAAATTCGGGGCCTATCATTGGGACACCGGCTTGGAGTAGATTAGTAAGTTCTGCTGATCCTAGTAAACTGCTCTACTCCCATAGGCCCAATGATAGGCACCAAAGTAGTCCAAACTGCAACGAATTCTGCCAGTGTACGCTGGCATCGTCTGTATTCACCTTGACTTCGGTGAGGTACCATCATCAGCTCTTCTCTGGGGCCTTTTGCGGTGGCTTCTCTTGAGCTTCGAACTCAGTTTCCTCTCTTATCAAATGCTTCTGTGGTCTTCTCATTACGTGTCCGTACCATCGCAGCCACTACTCTCAGCATCCGCTGCACGTGGCTGTTTGCGTGATCACCCTAACGCCTCTGGTACTGATCCAGTCCAGATTCGCAGACCCATCTGAGCAACCTCACTTCATACACAAACAAACATAACGACACCAACAAACACACTCAGCTAACTATAACTGGCAGGATGTTGCTTCTTCTTGCTATTGGGGAAAAGGTGGAGTAAGAGCAACAACGAGGGCTGATCGGCTCAAAGATACAGCTGAGCCTCAGCGATAAGATAATCCGCCATCTACGACCTACAAGAACTGCGCTTTCCCACCTTCCTACAACGTAAAATTCCTAAGCCTGCGGCTCATAGAAGTGTAAAGGGGTGTACGCGAAAACTGCTGAGTTAGAGGGAGTAGCAAGATGAGCTATGGAAAGGAAAGGTTTGCTCGATGCGCCAGGACAGGAATACAATCACCCCACCGAAATGGAGGAACTGGCAAAAAAAATCGGACGCAACAGGGTATGAAATGGTTACAGCCCGTGCCGGTTAACGACGACAAAACGAGGGACTCGACCGCATTGCCTGGGTACATCATAGTTGGATACCGATGGAAGAAATAGAAGCGAAGATCAAGAAAACACTCTTCTGGGATTTACTATACACATAGCGTATACCCCTGCAGGATTTCCGATACCAGCTCCGAATATTTACATTGCCTTGCAATTGACAGTGTTTGAAAGGGGTGAAAATTAAATAAGCGAAGGTTTCGCGAGAAAACCCCGAAATTCTCCTATTCTCATATGCAAGATCATTTCAAAACGATAATGTCGTTCAGTTTGATATCTCTGACACTGTTTATGTTAAAGTTACTGTTTTGCAAAAAGAATTGAGGATTTGGAAAGAGAACCGGGAAAGACTATTAAGAAACCTTCTTAAATGAGGAGAGAACGTCAAAAAACTTTCATACCCTGCCACATCCTACTTTATATAATTCTTAAGTATTTGTGTGTGTCTGACCAGAAATTCCGAAATTCTGTCCCTCCTGGACTTAGAGTGTTGAAAACAAGGAGTGGTAACATTTGACAGGGACTAATAAAGAACTTTAGGAAGCAAAAGTCACACGTGCCCTTACGAAGTCTCTGTTAACGGTGGAGTCCTGGAACTTTGATTGGTGATGTGGGTTGGTTGTAGAGAGACCGCAGATGGCTGGCGACAAGGATTGGTAGCAAGTGATAAGGACTGATGACGAGACATTGGAGGAAGAAGAACTGGAGTGAGACGCTGTTCTGGTTCACACTGAGAATGCCCCTCTAAGACTGGATGGAAGAGTATAACTTACGAAAATTGAGGGATAAGCGAAATGATGAGCAACGATTGAAATTAGTACTTTGAGGATGGAGAAGATTGCTCTCTTCTTTGCAATTTCGTGGAGGTCTTCAAAATCAGTTGTTGTTCCGGTGCTGTGCGCAAACTGATATTGCAAGATCGTTATATGACCTATCGTGGGACTGGGACAACCAGGCATTGAAGGGACCGGCATACATTCAATATTGCATGAACATTTGACTGTAAAAAAATTTGACCCCACAAAATTTGTCAATCCCTCAAGAAAAGGTTCGTGTCGATTGATCGAAGGAAATGCTCAAAAAATACGATCGCAGTGCTTCGAAACACGCCTGTGATATCGAGACAGGTGATGGATCATGGGCTCACGCGTATAAGCCTGAAAGTCAATAGCAGTCGACCGTATGGATATTTCAAGATGAGCCAAATCCAACAAAAGCTGCCCACGCCATAGCATTTCCAAGCAGGTGGTCGCCTGTTTTTTTTGGAAAAACCGGACAAGTCGCAACCGTGCCACTAAAACAAGCAGAACAGTCGTTTCCGAGTGGTATACAACACCATTTGCTTGCCAGTTGCCCTCCAAAAAATCAGGAAAACCAACTGCCGAAGACGGATCACTCTTCACTACGACAATGCGAGCTCCCACACATCGGCTCAAACAACTACACTCGAGCACTCAAAACAACGATTTGATGAGTCATTAGCCATATAGTCCCCGGGTGACTTCTTATCCCGTACGTAAAAAATAAAGTGAGACATCAACGTTTTTCAACACCTGAAGAAGCCGTTGATGCGTTCAGAATGCATCTTCGAGTTACCTCGATCAGAGTGGCAAAAGTGCTTCAAAAATTGGTTCGAGCGCATGCTCAAGTTATAGATCTTAATGAGGAAATTTTTTAAAGGCAGTAAAGCAATTTTCAATGATTAACATTTATTTTTGCTTTCTAATCCCGAAATATAAAAGTCAACCTACGTAACTAGGTTACGTTGTGTTGTCAGTTATAGCGATTGTTTCCCACGTTTGCCTTATGCAACGTCCTCAATAAATAAATGAATAGATAAATACCTTCAAACGCTTCTAGGGGCTATTTTACAAACTGATGATACCTTTTACGGAGCTGTATGGGCTCAGAAAATCCGTGACGTTCCCGATCCAGTAATCAGTCGCTGAGTATTAATAAGGTAAGCAATCAATAACCTTTTTATCGTGAACGGTGCCTTTAATTTCCTACCCCTAGAGGCTGAAAAAGGTGAGCTACTTTTGCCGTCACTAGGGTTTTTAAGTTTATTTATGCTTATAAGTGAATGAATTTTTTCTTACCATTGTCTGTTATTCGCACCAGGACCCACACGCGCGCAGTGAAAGACTTTGTTTAGCTCGTCCGGACGCCCCACCCTTCTTCATTTTTCTGGTTTCATTCACGTCCAGCCTCCTTTTTAACGTTTTTTCGAAGCCTTTTTTCACTTTGGAAACTCCGATGCACGCAGTTTCTTCACCTCCGTCGCACTAGTTTCGATCTTGTCTTCCATTTTTCATCATAATCTGGATTACTTAAATTATGTGAACGGTGCTTTTAAATAAGGGATCCCGGGAGCAAAAAGAAAAACAGAGAAAAAAAGAATGGGAGAAAAACGTCGCCTCATCACTCGGCGATTAGCTGATTGTGCGAGGGTCCTAGAACGAATAGTTGCAGTCTGTATTGTCTCGACACTCGTCTAACNAGTTTCTTCACCTCCGTCGCACTAGTTTCGATCTTGTCTTCCATTTTTCATCATAATCTGGATTACTTAAATTATGTGAACGGTGCCTTTAAATAAGGGATCCCGGGAGCAAAAAGAAAAACAGAGAAAAAAAGAATGGGAGAAAAACGTCGCCTCATCACTCGGCGATTAGCTGATTGTGCGAGGGTCCTAGAACGAATAGTTGCAGTCTGTATTGTCTCGACACTCGTCTAACGTGACACCGATCGAGGGGCTGGTACGCGAACTACGGCAACAACGGGGCTGCCACTATGCCCTGGACGTCGAAATTGGGGGAGTGAGAGGGTCCCTTCTACAACCCATGGGGGCCGCTGAGTATTAATAAGGTAAGAATCAACTTTTTTATCGTGAACGGTGGCTTTAAGATCAGACGAGTCTAGTCAGTGTGATCGTGCTCCCAGGTGATTTGGTGCTGGATCACCCACCCCATTTCGATAGAAAAGGTTCATTAGTGGAAACGAAGTAACTAGATACTATTAGATACTAAACAGATGACCATAATCAACACTGTAGTAAACACAAAATAAGTCATATGATACCACTTCGGAAAATAAATGAAATGATGAGATGAAAGCCTTGCCTCAAAATTATTTTAGAAGCTCAATGAGGTGAGTGGTGCGACCTTTAGTGGACCCGGACCATACCTGTACGGAGGACCTGCAGGTTATCGTTCTGGAGGACAAGGGACCGGATCATACGGACCACCAGGAGGAAATTCTTAGGGAGGACCTGAAGGACCCTACGGGCAACACGGAGGAAGTTCGTATGGAGGACCTTGGGGGACCCAACGGACAACAAGGAGGAAGTTCTTACAGTAGACCTGGAGAACCCTACAGGCAACAAGGAAGACGCCCATACGGAGGACTTGGTGGAAATTCGTATGGAGGAGCTGGTCCCTTTTTAGGAGGGCAACGAGGAAATTCCTTTGGAGGACCTGGGCCGTATCCGTTTGGAGGACGAGGAGGAAATCCGTACTGGGGAACTGGAAGTAACCCCTATGGAGGATTTGGAGGAATTGGAGGATATGCACGTGGTGGACCTGGAGGTTCTTTTGGAAGATCTAGTGGATGGAACTGGTCAGGGAGATAAGAAAACTTTATTAACCGTTTCAATGCCGATAAACTGTCTTGGAGACAGCAATAAAAGTTTTATACGTGGTTTACAAAAATGAACTCTAATCGTCTACTCTTCCCATACAGTACGGGTGCACACATTACCTGTGTAGACAAATTCCCATAAACTGGACATCCAGTGCTTCTCCACCCGGTCATTGAGGCAATTTAGCACAATAGCGAGTTTACTCGACTCCATAATCTGGCATGCTGTGAGGAATGAGTAAAAGGGATATAATTAACCGGAACGACTACCTATGAGCGCAGTTTCCAAAAAGGGATGCTGTGGCCTCCCATCTCATTCACTATTACCAACTTATAACTAAAACACGCCACAATCGTTTCACTGTCGCAGCCGCACCAGCCATCGCCTTTGAGTTCTTGGCGATGTTCTTGTATGATATTTATTTGGAAAATAGAGCGCCTTCTAATATCAAAAGATCCATTTGGAATGTAACGCTATGCGCAAACACTTCAATTTCCATTTTCAACTTGGCTAGGGCAAAAAGAAAATTTCTTACAATTACACAATCGCCAGGCTCGAAACCGGAAGCTGACATCAACGACAAACATTAAAGGGAAGTAAAGGTAAAAACATTGAAAGTAGAACTTTGGTGCTCCTTGAACAATTCGACTTCCACATTCTAGCCTTTCTATTCCATACTGGTATATCATCAGTACTAGTTTCGAACCAAAGATTGATGCCAACTCCTAAACAGACCTTTGCATCTCGTTCCGTCTCCTGCTGACTGGAATCCTTTCGAACGATCCGAGTATCTTCCCACAATCAACTGGTAGGTTATAAATGTGGCCGGCCAGCCAGCTTCTCGCATTGATCCACGTCTTCGAGACGTTTTGTCTGAAGGCGTTCAATAATTATTTTTAGCAATTTTTGCCACTAATTCCTTAATTCCAATCCGGTCCCCCTACTACTTAAGTTCTATTCAAGGAGCGAATTCCATTAAACATTACCCTTCCAATTTAAATGTAATCAAATAGAAGAAAAAAGGAGTAAAGTCTCCAGTTTGTTCGCGGTCCATAATCTACAAGCGTATAAGTAGGACCACCAAGTTTGAGTTAGAGGCAAGTTCAAATTAATTCCAAAAAAAGAGAACTGAATGATGGTTACATAAGGTATAATATTCGGATATTGTAGCTCTCAAACTCCTCGGAATATTTTGGTTTTTCCTTGTTGACGAACAGAGAGCAATAAAGCCTGCAGCTAATGCTCTATCATAGAAGAATCGACCAGAATCTCTTTTCATTTCACGAAAAAGGTTGCGAATATTGGTCCACTCGTTCAGTATGATAGAGGAAATTGGATCCTCAAAAGTAAAAGCGTCCACCCATAACCCGTAATACCCAATTGTAACAAACACTGGATGGTAGTATTGATAGGTAAGAAATATTCTGCGCAAGCCGAGCAATCGTGCAGTATTGCGAGTCGGAGGCTCATGCTGACCTATCGACACATATCGAGATTGTCGAAAATCCATATCGCGTGTTGTACATAAACATATAAATGTTCTCATACGAGTGAACAAAGTGCGAAATAGATGGAATAGTAGCTATAACATCCTTGAGTATCCCGAGACCGGTATAGGGGACTATGCCATGAGTACCGAAGGAGCATTGGTCCAGATCTATGAGGATCTCATTTGATTGCAAATGTCTACAGAAAACCGATGACAGCACGTGCAATTAAGAAACGGTACAACGCAGTCCTCGGTTTCAAGGTGCATGGCGCGCCTGATGACGCACGAAGCATTCGAATGCAATTGCATGACCCTGACATAAGCAGATACTGGCATCGTCGAGATTCGGGACAATTATACCTAACAAACGGCACTTACTAAATGTCTAGAAATCTATAACACACAGTTCCGCGCCAGGCTCAGATAGATAGGCTGGAGGGTAAATCCACTCACAGAAAAAGGTGCCGAAGAAGTCGCAAAATTGTTCAGTTACGAAGCTAGAACTGATCGCGAACAAGACGGGAAGGGAAATGGAAAAATGTGAGGGGCAAGACATTCACTCGAGTTCTGTGAACAGCGAACCAAGGCTGTTGAGAAGGTATGACCACAGCCAAAGCGGTCAGGTCAAGAGGATCAGTCGCGAAGTTATTTTATAGAAGAGTAAGCATCAAAGTCCTCTGCCTTCGTGATTCAAGCTGGAAAAGATAAAAAGCACGGAAAATCGCGGAGATGCCAAACACTTTCTAAAACGTCCCACATGGATCTGCATATTTCTACTGTCAACAGAATCAGAGGTAGAACTACGGTTGACAGGATAGGGACAAAAGAAGGATTTTCGTCAATAAATCCCGTTCTGTGCGGTATTTGACGATGTTATCAGTTCCATGTACGGCTTTCCATGAACCTCGGCATGATTACATTTCTGAGTTTGTGTTGTCTTGAACTCTTCACGAGGTTTTTAAATAACCTTTATTAGGCTGACGTTTCGGCGGAATCGCCTTCTTCAGAGCCTGAAAGGATCATAACAATCTGTGATTATCCGACCAAACGTCTCCACCAACCCACTAAGTTCGAGACCCCCAGGGCACGCAGATGGTCGAAAGGAGAACCACTCACCGTAACTTTGTGGATTCTTCGAAACCACCCAACTAATAGTGGTACCAACCGACCAGTGTCAGCGGGGGTACGTCTTCATTAAAGCCTGTGAGGGAAGGCCAATCTTATAAAAGGCCGTAGNCAAAATGAATCGTAGGGAAGAATGCCTCGCAATCACGCGGGAGCTACGGCCTTTTATAAGATTGGCCTTCCCTCACAGGCTTTAATGAAGACGTACCCCCGCTGACACTGGTCGGTTGGTACCACTATTAGTTGGGTGGTTTCGAAGAATCCACAAAGTTACGGTGAGTGGTTCTCCTTTCGACCATCTGCGTGCCCTGGGGGTCTCGAACTTAGTGGGTTGGTGGAGACGTTTGGTCGGATAATCACAGATTGTTATGATCCTTTCAGGCTCTGAAGAAGGCGATTCCGCCGAAACGTCAGCCTAATAAAGGTTATTTAAAAACCTCGTGAAGAGTTCAAGACAACACAAACTCAGAGATGTTATCAGTTTCAAGAAAGGTACGTGGATTCCAGAGAGGGGGATGGAGGAGGAAATCAGAGGTGAAGAGAAGTTACTATCTGCAGCGGATACAGAATATATGCCATGAACATATACGTGATTAATAAAAGCTTTTTCTCCTGAACTTTTTCTTTAGAAACAGACTACAGCTTCTATAATAGATGGCAACTAGCCAAAAATGCAGCATAACTGTAAAAAGTGCCAAAAGCTGTTTCATATGCAAATTTTTTTCAGAATTCCAAAATGACAAGCAGCTGATCTTCGATTACCTCAATTCATGAGAGGGATACCTCAGTATATCTGAGGGACAGGCCTATTCATATCCGTGATCCCTCGATACGTCCGATGAGGACAACAATCGCTCATGGAAATGGAGGGACTGGAAAAAAAGGTACAGCGAATAGTAGGAAGAATGCAGACGTCGTTGGCAAGGGAAGAGGATAGACAGGATTCCCGATAAATATTCCAAATATGTACATTGTTTTGTAATTTATATGGATTAAAAGGTGAAAGTGAATGAAGGAAAGTCCCGTGAAGAAAACTCAAGGATTCCTCCATTTTGGAGCCAGGTTCACGATAATTTTGGGTAATCCACATTATGACGAAAATGGAAGATGAGGTGGAAAATAGTGTGATCAAGGCGAAGAAAATACATGAATCGGTATTCTCAAAGTAAAAAAGGCTTCGAAAAAATCATTAAAAAGGGGCTGGACGAGCATGAGATCAGAAAAATGAAGAAAGGGGCATTCGAACGAGCTACGTAATGTGTGCCATCGCGTACGTGTGGTTCCTGGCGCGAATGTCGCAATCTGTATGGCTTCAATACTCGCTTCATACATCATCGATCGACGGGGACGGGGAATCCGGGCGATGGTAATGGGGCTCTCGCTATGCCCTAGCTGTTTAGTTTCTGGATCAGACAGGGTCTTCCCTGCTACCCTTGGTCCTAGAGAGATAGCTCTGAAACCATTTTTATCGTGAACTGTGCCTTTAGTGGCTTACAGTTTCGTTTGGAAACATATTCGGACAACCATTCGAACTAAACAGACCCATTCGATATCTATGATACATTAAATTGGAATTAAAGTTCGAAAGGAATAAGGAAATGAAAAAACTTGGAAAAAGGAAAAGGAGAATTCATGTAATAAAGAATAGAACAGTAAGAAGCTTTTCATGCTTCTGCCACCATCCTACTTCGTTTAACTCGCTAAGTGCTTGCATTTATTTGACCAGCAATTCACAAACCCTATCCCTATGAGAGCTCAAGCATTGAAATTGGTAAGCGATGCAGTCGACACAATGGGAACGCTGATGATAGGTGACAGGGAGTGATAACTTTTGATAGTGCCTGATAAAGAGCTTGATGAGAGTGTAGCTGGGGCGGGCCACCCATCACAATGTTAGTATAACAAGGAATGAACTCAAATGAACTCAATGAAACGTGTTACACCGTGTTATCTCAAGGACATACAAGTTTTGAACTGAGGGCTTTAGTGGGGAAAGAGCACGGCGGTGAGCAGATTTTCTTTTTTTTTCTTTCTTTTTGCACGAGGTAATCATTCCACCCACCCAGGTGCTCCTACCCTACTTGGGCTTAGTTTAAAAACTACGTTCCGTTAGCTCAAGCCGCATAAAGTCGCACAGATGCTCGGCGCCCATCCTCCTCTTCTTCCCTGATAGTAGGGCTTAACACGTGAGCTGAGCTCATTTCTTGAGTGATACTAACCTCATGATGGGTGTCTTCCTCCCTCCCCCCCCCCNCCCCACCCTCCCCCCGTCAGAAAGCAAGAGTTATACGTGCCATTGAAGTCCTGTGGAACTTGATAGGTGAGGGGCCGTATGTGGTTGGCGACAAGGACTGATGGCATGCGATAAGAACTGATGATGAGCCACCGATAGCAAGAACCACTGGATGTGGACGTCCTTTATGTTAAGTGGAAATGGCACTTCCTTGAATAAGACTGGACTAAATAGTAGATTAACGAAAAATAAGCGATAAGTGAAGCGATAAGGACCGGTTAAAGTCAGTACATCATAAGGATTACGGAGTTCCTCTTTGTTCACATCAATCCTCCACTTCCTAAATCACAACGCCTCATGGTTTGCGGGTTACTGTGCAGAGCATACGTAACCTAAAGGAGTGCAATCAGCCTTTGAAATACATCCGCACCGTCTGGGTGAAAGCTCGAAGAGTTCCCATTATTGCTCCTCTGGACTTCGGCTAGAAGTTTACTAGCTTCTGCAGTATTCAGGGCCACTTCGCAAGTTTCCAGGTCACACTCAGGCCATATATTACATCCTTCGTGCTGCTTTTGCACGGCTTTATCAATAACAGCACAGCTGTATAATCACTTTATATGATAAACAACAGCTAAGTTGTAGTGAATTCCATGTCGCTTTCCTTACCAAATCACAAGCCCACCTGAATAGACGGTATTATTTGTGGGTACAATTGCAAACGCGAAAGCTCACCGTTTTATCAAGGCGGTGGAGGAGGGGGAGGTGCAGCTCCGAATCCTTGAGGAACCTCCAAATTCTCGTACAACCCATCTGATTCTTTCTTCGCGTCTGCGCCTTCAGGAGAAGGAGATGGAGCAGCTTGAGTAGGATCTGGAGCCGAAGGTGCAGGTGGCGGTGGCGGTGGTGGTGGAGGTGGAGGTGGAGGTGGAGCAGGCTTTCGAGCTGGTGGTGGAGCCGGAGAGGGTATTTCATCCTGGAATAGACGGGCATTGTTATGGAAAATAATGAAAAGAGATTGCTGTGAAACGAAAGGTGTCAAAGTGGTGGGCCCTCACACTTTATGCTACTGGGAATGTACTGGAATTCGATCTTTTCTGAACCAGAACTATATCCTGTTCAGGTCAATCAAACCCTTCATGCTTAGCAGATTTGCTGGATAGAGGCAGGCTTACTTATACAGAATCGAAAACTTCCTTGCGGTCCGATCAGTGTGGAGGCACCCGAGCACTTTCTTTGTCATCTATGGTTTGAGCTCCTTACTGACAGAACTCACTGGTGGAGTTCCGTCAGTAAGGAGCTCAAACCATAGATGACAAAGAAAGTGCTTTATGCTGTCAGCTTTATGCTTGTCCTTTTCCCGTGATCTTTGAAAGAGGAAATCAGAGCAGGGAAAGAAAGGTACGACTGTTAAAAGCCATGGTGAGTAGTTCGACCTGTACCGTACGGACTTACTAGAAATCTTTGTGTGCGGTGAGTAAACCCAAGTCCCTCCCATTCAACCTATACGTCGCGGCATGCGATCGGGGCATGGGAACGAGTTAGCAGTGGGTCAGTTGAAACGCGAAATACTGCTGTATCTGGCTTTGTCACTATTAGGTCATGATGGAGTATCGCAATGAAAACCTAACTCACCTCTGGAGTTACCCAAAACGAAATAGTTGGTAGTAAATAGCCGAATACCTTGTTCTCTGTACGAGAAGTTCCAGAACTGTGTTTCACCTTGCGTTCGTCGCTCCGCTTTTCTTCGGCTTGTTCCTTACTCCTTTTTTCGTCGCCATCTTTGCTTCTGAATTGATTCCATCACTTCGTTCTAACTTCACGAAAGATACTGGCTTACTGCTGCTGTCTGGACGAAACAGGACCACCAACGGGTCGCAACGATTCATGGCCAGGTTTACAAACACAGTAAACGACTATTACAAGAATTGAATAGGCAATTGTTGTGAAGGAAAGGATCTGGAAGGCATAGCTTTTGATTTACTCATGTGTGAAGATACTCTAACATTGAAAGGCATCCGATTGGTATATGGCATGATGCCAAAAAAATTAGCAAAAGAGGACTTGCACGTGGGCTGCAATACTCCTGGAAATACTTATCCCGACATCCTCTCACGTTCTGCACTTCTGGCAATCCTTCGGGTACAGGGAAGTGGGGCAGTTTGGATGAGTGGGGTGGAGAAATCAAAAGTCAGCAGAACAGCAAAGGATGGCTTTGTTGGCATGGTACCAAGGGACCAGTTGCCAAATAATGAATCGGCAAGAGGCCAGTAAGTTCAAGTTCAGCTTCGACTTCCACCCACAGGATAGCAAAACATTCTGGTGGACCTATCCTGAACTCGAACCCAAATAACTCTATAAACTTACCATAGAAAACCGAACGGCACGTGAAAAACCGCCAGGATGTTTTGGTGCTTCGTGAAGCAATAAGCATATCGCTGCTGGTATATTGAATGCTAATGTGAAAATCAAAATGACAATCACCTTAAAAGCGTGATTAATAATCTAAAGAAAAATATGTCGTTTGATTATTATCATTTTTTATCACCCACAATCAATTATTTGTGTTCGATATACCTAGCATGCTATCCCTGATCATGATGCTCTACAGCGACTTTTATCAGCTCACATCAGTTGCTACTGCATTCTACCATTTGGCACGTCTGTCCCCTCTCCATTTTGTTTAGCGCGTAACTCATGAATGCGTATCTTATCACCCCTTACCACGAGTTACCACTTCCATCAACGACTGACCCATCAACACGATAGGTGTCATAGATCACCCGATACTTGCTTTATATTTTCGAGCTTCTCCTACTACCTTTTAGGTCCCGCCATCCCCAGGGCTCTAAAGCAATTCGTGACACTGCTCTGTAATACATCTTATCGTCTTATCGTTTTTACCACTTCTTATCACTTTTGATCACCCTTCGTTTCCTAATTTTGCTTACAACTTCCATCAGAAATTCCGGTCACGCCAACTCGATACAAGAAAAGATCCAGATAATTTGTCTCCAGTATAGGTTCGACTGGGACAAGTAGCACCCCTCACCCTACAACCACGAAGGGATCTTCGTTTCGTAATCACTTTTGTACGGCTCATTCTGAAAACTTGAGCCCAAACACAGGGGGCAATCATTCTAGCGAGGAGCCTGACCTAACAGGCATATTTTTTTCATACATGCGATTCGTGCAGTTTACTCCATAAACTCACAACAATTGGTGGCAGAATACGTGCCACTGCCGAAATATTGTTTGCCAGTAATGCTCCGATCAAACTTATTAAACAGACAATGTGAGCACCTATACCAACGACAACCTGAAATTCCTTTTTTCACTCCGAAAGGATTGTTTCTAGTGTATGTCCTGAGCTTTGGTGACTTGTGGCGCCAGGAAAGACATGGTGTTGCGTCATTCCATGTGAGTTCTCATTCCTGACAGATTCGTCAGGGAACTGTCATCAGAAGACCTGATATGATTTTGATTTTGACGATCACCCAGGGTTAAAATCGCGATCACGACTGATTTGAGTTTTCCACCAGGTTTCCATGAAGACGTCAATCGGAAGGAAGCCTGAGCAGCTAAGCCATCCCCTTCAAGCAACATAGTTTCCCGTAATCACTATTTATCTATCGGTCTGTTGGGCTCATTTGATGATCTTTCTCAACTTCGAACCGCTCGGATTCCTACAAGAGTCCCTCAAAACCGTCAAGAATCCCTTAGAACCGCACCTTTTCCTTCTCCTCAGTACCCATATACCGAGATGCACAGGAAGGGCATGGATTAAAAGAAGTAATCGATTATATACGTACATGATCAATATTTATCACAAACAATATGCAAGAGAATGTCATAAATAGTCATAAAACAGGTCAGTCATCGAAGAATTCTTACTCACCTTAATGCCATTCAAATCAAGCCTGGGTTCTTCAGAAGAGGATGCGTTTTTAGGTCCAGAAGGAGCGGGTACTTTTACAGGATACAACAAATACATATCCGAAACAAATAGATACTCTATTATGATAGCATGTAATATCTGAAAATACCGCAGTTCCACTTGGAAAATGAATTCCATAGATCAGATGACATGGTATGTCTGACCGTTAAACCGAGAAGAAGATGAGAATGCACAGCTTTACAAGCCATATTCTAGAAAAATGATGCATACCTGCCGAACAACTTCAAATGCAGCAAAAGATGAAAACACGAGTGGAGTGACGTTATCAGAACTTCCAGAGTTGCTCTCATTCCATTTCGTTCGCAGCTACGATCCCGGCTGTAAACCGCACGCAAAACATACATATCGATCTTGGTGAACCGATGCAGAATAGAGTGAGGTTCACCAATGAAAATGCCATTTGCCAGCCAATCAGCTTTCCGAGAAAAAGTTACAGTACGACCACACTCTCTTTTACTCTTATACAGACTTCTCTTTCCTAAACGTTCCCCAATCTACCTAACGATGGAAATAAATCAGGACGATTGCTAACTACCTTCCCTCGGTGTCAACTACGTCGAGAAAATTCTTTAGAGGGTAGAGTGTATTTATGTCACATTTACGTCTTAACTTCTTCCTACTACAGTATCGAAATGAAGGGTCTATCAGACTTACCACCAGTTCATTCCTCGAAAATAACCAGCTGCTACTCATCTCGGATGCAAAAGAGTAATTCTTAGTTCCCGCTCAATTATTCACTGAACAGTAAACTACCGGTTCAATATAGTTCCCTTTTCCTTCTGCTCCTGTATGATCCTAATTACCCTACTTTACCGCTTTCCTTACCTAGCAAGCTGTGTGCTCGCCTACTGGTAAGTTGAAGGCTCACTTTTACGTATTGAAGTAATTTTTTTTACAAAAAGTGTACATAAGTCGACTTTCCATGATTCACCATATATCGCGAGAATCTCGTATGGCGTACCGTATCCTTTCAATGGAATGGTAGCAAGTAAAGGAAGAAACACCCAGCCAAATTGGGTGAAGATTGAAAGACAAAATTCCTTCTAATACCAGCGACACGGCAAAATACTCAAGCGGCAATCAATGCGTGGCGCGACCTTGCGGCTTAACAAATATTAATTCGATACTTTTCACTTTTCTCAAGACCGTTTTCACTGCCTTCGATCTCGCCTTCTTTTTTTTGCTTTTGACTTTTAGATGCATTAAAGGCAGCAGTCAAAATGAATAAGCACATGTGCGGGTTCAAGTTCTTTCCGTGACCAAAGTTTTGCCTACAATTCAAGAATTTTTATGACTTTTAATTGTGTTTCCTAGGCAAATGGAAGGTCTCCACTCAATATGGAACACAATGGCGACGATGAATAATGGAAATGCTCTGAAAGCGTATCCACGGAGATGAACGAACGAAGAAGATGAATTCTCTCGACATACCACCCACCGAAACTCATTTTATGCTGATCTAAACTATTTAAATGAAATTTTCGTTTCTTTATGCTTTATTGTCAATGTTTTTTTGCCATTATAGTAGCTAATGAGCGATCGAGTATGTGGATGCCATGCAGTGACCGGAGCCGCTATAGTGACAAGCCTTCAGGTAAGTAATGGCTAAAAAATCCCTACCATCCCATAGACGCTTCGTTTCCCCCCAAAAATGTTACTAGGAATACTGGACCGATGAACAGTGTCACAGAGCACCCCCTATTCTTGAAAGCACAGAAACCCTTCCCTTTTCAGATTTAGCGATTTCGAAAGAAAAAAAAACGAAATTCAGGCTCTCAACGAGTTTTGTTTACTAGGGGATGTTTATTTTTACGAAAGTCGATAAGTGAACTAACGACAGTTTATCCGGTTTCCAGCTCATCCTGCTTGTCCTCACGCTGGCCTCCACCGGTATGGTCCTAGACCGATATCGTGTATGGGAAAGCTATGAAACACGTGGAGCTATAAACGCAACTGAAGTGGCAGCAGCAGCGGCTGAGGTACACTCTTCGCAGGAGTGCCGCTAAATGAAAGCTGAAACCTTTGCCTCTGTTTCAGGGCAACACGATCAAAGTAAAAGCAGGCATTTGGTCAAGATCTATCCTTGAATTGGTTATGGCATGGTAGGCTTACTTTTGCTTTTGCTTAAAGATATGTCTGATCATATGATCGACCAGCTGACTACACATTGATCTTGAGCAGAACTAACTTCGAAAACTACAGCTGGATATACCGCAGGGGAATCGACCAGGTCATGGTGCGATGTTGTCGCGTGCGACGAGCATCCGCAAATCTCAGGCACCCATACTTGGAATTTACCGCCCACTTGAAGAGGTTTTACAATTCTATAAGAATGACCAGTGTCATTACTCTCACTATCAAAAACTTAAGGTACTGGATACGACAAGTATAAGACTCACACGATTCACCGGTCTTCTTTTTCCATTGAAATTGCGTTAAATCTCATCAACCACTGATCGCAGCTTTGACCAGCCTGGGTAGGACAATGCATATGGCGTCTTCAAAACTCAACTTCTCAGGACCCAAACCAATTAGTCGATCCTGGAGAAAATAATCATTAAGTCGCCTTTGATGAGTTTTGGTCCCTGAAAAGCGATGTCGGATCGAACGGCACCGTTCTTGCCCTTTTTCTGCACTGATTACATTCCTTGTCACAGGGTTTTTACGTCATATGTTCAAACCAATTTCATTTTGCGTCTATTTTATACTCAGGTATGTGGGATTCGGAACGTTCTGGCTGTTCTCCATTCTCATACTCCTACTATCGTTCAAGTACTACCGACCGGTTTTTGTACTGCCGAATTTCACTGCCCTCATTCTGGGATGTTTTATGAATTTGCTCGCCTTTGGTAAGATTTTCTACAACATTATTTTTAGCATCATGATCGGATTGATTTCATGGGGGACCCGTTCACAATATTATAACCTAAGGGTGTTCGAGAAGTCCTTTTGAGGCATGGTGCCCGGATAGCACAAGTATGGGTTCGAGTTTCGCCCTGGGCCGAGTTAACTCGCCAACCTTGTGGGATGTTCGGAAAGTATCAACCAGAAATCTCACGAAACATAGGGATTCGATCTATGGATAATGTGTATGCTAGTGGCACTTGAACGTCCAGACTACTTACACCATACACAATTAAACACTACTTAATACTTAAACCAAATCACAACTATTTAGGAGCGATGCTTGGCAGAGTGCTTGATTCATCGAAGAACTATCAAACAAACGATTACGAAGAGGCAATACTGTGCCCAATGATGGGATTACTCCTACTTGCGTTTTTTGCTTGCATCTTTTCCATCATTTTCATACACAAATATCACCAATACCTCCGCCAACGATACGGTCATCAGGTCCCTAAGGTGATCCTATCATTCGCTTTGCTTCTATTTTTCTATATTAGGAGAACAAATATCCTAAAATCCTTTTTTTTTCTCTTCAGTTCGTTCAAGCACGTCCACGAACAACGTATCAGGATGAAGTCTATTGAATTCCAATCCTTTTTATGTGAATAAATGTTTGATATACGTTTCTTATCTTGGCAACATCTTTGGTTCACTTTGTTTACAAACCAAAACCATTTTTTACTATAATGACTGTGGCAAGTAAATTCGTCTCCTAAATAAGGAGATCATTACAAGGCCTACGAGTTCTTCATTGCTACCACCACAGAGGTATCGTACAACAGACCAAGCAGAGGTACTGGGCAGGGAGGAAAGGCAAGCCTTCATGATATACGAATCCAAAAAACTGCTCATTTGTTGTCAAATCTGTAACGATAAATTTGTTCTGTTGATTCAATAGTCCTGGCCTGAAAGTCCGCAGTACATACTCCGTGATATCCTACATACGTCTTAATCGTATCGGCCTCTACGAGGCAGCCAAGCACGACCTTTCTTGGAAAAACTGAACGGAAGTGTGCAGAGATCGTAGTTTTTTAGGCCATGATTCGCCCTAACTTGACTGCCTTTCTATCCGACAATAGCGAATGGGAATTTTTCAAAAGCTACTTTCATATTTTTCAAATAGATCTGAGAGCTTAGTTGTTTGTTTGTTACCTCCCACAAAAATCAATGTGTCCAGTTAGTGTCTACTCGTTAGCCTTCAGTCTTTGAAGTAGAAAAAGGTAAGGTGGTCGAAGTGCCCGATCCGTCTGGGAAACCTCGTCCCCCACTAAGTTACGTTGCTCACCCGTGAAACTCTTCTCCTTATACAGAAGTAGCATGGGTCGATCTACGAACCTCAACCGTTTTACTCACCCTTCCCATTCATCTTGATACTATGGTGTCCATGGTTACTGCCCCTGTTTACAAGCGTTATCAAACGGCGTGATCCAAGTTGTTCTGTTGCCCATCGATCACCCGAACAACTGAAACGATCCCATACGATGACCTTGATGCTTCCTCTCTCCATAGTGTTTCTCTGTATTTGTGAGTAATTCGATATTTTACTTTTCTTTTTCCTACATATTCAATATTAACAATACACTGCGTTTCATAAATATAGGGCCACCCTAAGTTTTTGCGATTCCAAGCATGCAGCGCATTTTTGGAAAATCCTGCCATAACTAATAGATTCCTCATAACGGAAAACCTTAGTACAGGTTTTGTGAAAAAATTTCACTTTAGAATTGGTGAAATAATTTCCTTAGAGGTATTCTCGCCCTTTTCATGAGTATGACTACACATTCTTTAACGAAAAAATTTGTTACAAGAGAGTGGCTGTTACAACTTCTTAATAATGGGTTGGTCCTCCCTTATTCGCAAGGACTTCATCAATGCGACTTGGCATGCTCTCAACCAAGCTAGCTCTCAAATTGGGGTCCAAGTTTGTCCAAGGATGGGATGGACAGTTTGAGCTCTTCGACTGTGTTGTACTGCTTCGCTTCGTCGTAGATCTCCTTGACAGTGAAGGCCCAGACATTCTCCATTGGATTCTAGTCTGGAGAACATGCAGGCCACTTGAGAACTGTGATATTTCTACTTGCAATCCAATCCGAAGTGGAGCGACTGACATGGACAGCTGCGTTATCGTGCATAAAAATCAATGAACGACGACGGTGTTGTGGAAGAAATGGCAAAAGTCGCTCCTCCAGCATTCTCTGGTATTCTACGGAATCCATACGACAGGAAACAAAAACAATTCCAAGCTGTCCAGCCGCACAAAGGGCGCCCCAAACCGTGAGAGATCCTCCACCGAAATTACGTCGCTTCAAAACCAAGCGTGCTTTGCGCAGATCCCTCCAATACCCTCTTCTACTGTCAGGCCCGTCTAAATTGAACTTCTTTTCGTCGCTCCAGATTACCTAAGCCGTAAAATAAAGATATGGAATTAAAGACTATAAAGTGTCGAAATAGCCGCACCTTCGTCCAATCAAATGAGGCATTTTTCACGGCGAATTGGAGGCGTGCGACTTTGTGTCGTTCCGATAGTCTTGGGACCCGCCTCATCAACTCTCTGGTGATGCTTCCGCTCCGCTGGATTACCTTCCAGACAGTGGTTTTGCTCACACGAAGCCTCATTTCAGCGCGGACCCTGTTCAGGCTCTTCGTTGAATTTGACAAAACACGTCCAATTGTTCTTTCATCTCGGGCAGAAAGCAGCCGTGGTCGACCTGGACTATTCTTCTTTCCGTACTGATCAGGATTCCGCACGTACTCGTTAATGCAGTTGCGTGACCGGCCGATATGGGCGGCAATCCTCCTTCTCGACC
Organism: Haemonchus placei; assembly: GCA_900617895.1. Classification (NCBI taxonomy): domain Eukaryota; kingdom Metazoa; phylum Nematoda; class Chromadorea; order Rhabditida; family Trichostrongylidae; genus Haemonchus; species Haemonchus placei. The sequence goes on from UZAF01017638.1 coordinate 28,918, forward strand.
ATCCGGCTTCAAACAGTGCTCTGACTTGGGCTTGTTCCTGGTTAGAGAGACGAGTAGCGCGCAGCACAATTACACGAAACCGAGCAATCTCCTGTATGACCCCGCATCCCGATTTCCCCTTATAGAAGAAGAGAAACGGGGATGTTTCAAGAGTGGACCCGTATTCATAATGCACAGAAAATTCGTTCAGGGTAAGTTATTTAGGTTATTTGGAATAGAAAATTTCTCAGAAAAATGTTAGCAAGGTTTTTCGACATGGGCAATCTACTGGTGATAGCAGCATTTTCTCAACATGCACAGCAAATGTGGAATCACAAAAATTTAGGGAGGCCCTATATTTATGAAACGCAGTGTGTATATGCATACAAAATAAAATTACTAATACTGTCCGATCTCTTTTTTATGCGCCATGCATCCAAAATTTGGTTAGAAATTTTCACATAAAGGGAAAGAATCGAAAATTACCTATTGTCGAAAATTATTCGACAGGAGAGAGCAAAATTACTTTCATATTCAGTTAAAATTGTTTTTATATTCAGTTAAAAACACTACACCTACAGTGAAACAGTATGAATCTTTCAATATGAACAGGTGATCGGGTATGTTCGTTCACAAACTAAAAACTCCGCGCAATTTACAATTCAAGACGCTTTCGAAAAAGAGAACCCAAATACAGTATCCCTCTCATCGATTCACAAGCTCCGCCCGCTAACAGACCACGCCCTTCAGGCGGAAAAGGACGAATGAAATGTTCTTAACATACACCGATGAGGTGGATAAAGATAAGGGTAAGAAGTGCCTGCAGCGCAGTTCAAGGCCGAAGAACAGCTCACTTAAGTAGTCTTCGAATATTTATAGCCGGTTTTTAGCAGTTCATTTATATAACCAAATTATAATATCTATTCAATTATATATATATATATATATATATATATATATATATTTGATTGAATTTTCAGTTTTTACGTCACTCCACCTATTCTTCATGCTAGTTATTTTTTCAATGATTATACAGCAAATATATGCTATTCAGCTTATCGTACTTACTAGTCTTTTGAGGTAGTCTGGTGATAAGTCAGACCGTTCCAAACGAGTCCATTTCCTCGCATGTTCTCGATACCGTTTCTGGAGAGCCGGCTGAGGGAGTGGCTATCACAGCCTACATCAAAGAAAATTCTAAATGGAAACAAATAGGCAAGACGTGAGTTACTTGAGAATAATTGGAAAAACGAACGACTAATGAATAAACAATGGATAATCAAAAAGTACAGAAGGAAGTAAGGGACTAGAAAGCGCGAGAAATTGAATTACAGGACTCGGTCCACGGGAGATCCCCTGTGATGACACTGAGCTGGCTGCACAGTGTGGGACAAAGTCTCGGTGGTCGTTAACCAATAGAAGCGAAGTTGGGTAACTGCCAAAGCGCTCCCATCAATATTTGATCATCCGAACTACGCCTACGAACCCTGTGATCACTGAATTTTTATTTTGTGAATTTTTCAGACAGACCGGCAAGAATGGACGAGTTCCGTGGGTCTCGCCAAATTTTGCTCTTCGAAAAGGCATTTACAAGCTAGCATTCGGTATTGAAAAGTACTACAAAAAGAAGAACATGGAAAGCTTTTTCCCATATGTGGAGGTAGACTTTTATAATACTATTTATGGGTGGTTGCTCGATTGTTGTGACGTAATTAAATTCCATCTTCCAGGTAGTCTTCAAAGTGGACGATATTTCACGACACTATCATATTCCACTCACATTGAGCCCCTTCGCCTATTCAACTTATAGAGGATCTTAGGTCACAATAGTTGATGCATCTACCTGTTTCCTTTCCTACCTCATTTCAATAAAGCATTACCTATTTACACTGGTTTGTTTACCCACGCCACCCCGAACACGGTCATAATTGATCAATAATTTTAATCGATAGTCGTTTCATCTTCCATGTTTACTGACAACAATCAACACGGGAGATTTCTCGATTTCACATTCTTCATACCACCTACATTAGCTTGGCCTCCCTTTATGAGATATGAGCGACAACTGCGAATTCGTTGACTATGAACGCTACTCGATGTACCTGGCTGCGCGCATGCAACATTTAGACTAAAATAAACTGGTAAAGATTCATTCGTTATAATTATTCAAAAAAAAGAGGCATTTACAGAGACATATCTTCGAACACACACAGGCAGCGTCACAATAAATGAGATTTACAAGAATGAGTTCTAAAAAAGTGTTATTAAGATAAGGTCTGATAAGAATATTCAAATAGGAAACTGCTCGAAAAAATGCCCATCCATTTTTCGGGTAATTTTGAGTGTGCACACATAACGGTGAACTATTAAATGCGATGCGTAATACATTACGCCATCATCGATCACCGAAGCTTTGATGCACTAACCGCCTACGCGCGCCACGCATCGAACCAACGGCAAAAAATTTTCTATTGATTCAATAAAGGGTATGCCAAGGCATGCATTTTGGTGTATTTAACTTCCGCTTTTATTTCTACTGCTTACCTGCAGCAACGCTCAGGTAAAGGCAATGAGAAAGACCCCAAAGAAGCACTGAGCGCCATAAAAATAACACAATAAACTAAACAGTACACATCACTGGGAGTAGAGAACGAAATTATCGGAATTATACTAGAAAAAATATCGGGCAAGACCTATTCTAGAACATACCTAACTAAAAATACTACACGATATCTAAAAGTTCACGCGCCAACAGTAGGAAACATGCTTACAGTGAAATAGAACCTGACAAGTCCACGATTTGGCCAGCGATGAGTCGCGCGATCGGTCGCGGGCCAAATCGTGGACTATGAAAGCAGCTACATTCGTAAAATCTATCTCACCAGAAAGAATTTTGGACAGGGATTCGGCCTTGGACTGAGCGACGTGACAATAATGCTGATTTTAGGTACCTTGGGGACATCAATAATAACTAGCCTGGGTTTCAGATCACCACAGAAATGACTAGGGAATGTTGCTTCCTACATATGAGGTATTTGTTAGAGTATTCAGAGCTAGCAGAACCTATCTATCAATCTATTACATCATCATCTATGGCCTATGGGAGCTTGGTAGTTTCACGTTTGACGCTAATCACGATAACAGTAACAATTAACAACTGGATAGTTCTAATGACAACAACCGGATTTAAGAATGACTAGAAATTAGAATTCTTAATATAACGCCTAACATTCTCGTATGTAGCAAAAGTCACAACAGCTGCTGGTAACTGCCGTAAATTCGCCATTAGACAGCCTTTATAAAGACCAGCTACACCTTCTTTCGTCAAAGTATCCATAATAGTTCGCCACAGTCCTCTTGCCTCGACATTGTGGTCCTGAAAAGAATCCCGGAGATCTGCTGAGCCTCTTATAACGGGTGGGTATATTGGGTGCAATACTAATTGGGGTTGAAGTTTGACAGGCTTAAGGTCATTTCTCAACAATAACACAACCATTGGGGGAATGGCACATGTCACCGTCGTCAGCGTAGCGGTTTTGGCTAACGTTTTACCTAATCCTTATGCTCAAAGTATCAGACTGAAACCCCGACGGAACCAACCAAATCGGCTGGCTTATGTTTACTCATATCACCACTCCTCCTCAGCACCTCAGAATGCAGTGGAAAAGTACAATTCCCATCCATTGCATCAATAGGTGTCTCGAGAAAGAATCATTCATAAAGAATAGCAAGAATTTGAATGGACACAGGCAGAAATGTTGTTGCTTCCTGTCATCTAACATGGGACCCAATAACCAAGAGCTACTGTATTAAGTAGGCAGACGAACACTTTCAGTTATTGATGAACTTCCTAAACGCTCCTTCACATTGCCACGTATTGCTGTAGTTTAATGCAATTAGTCGCGAAAAGCACTGTACTGTACAATTCGCATATTTTTGAAAGTAATTAATCTAACTCACTTGCATTCGTGTTCTGAGGACTTGATATGGAAATGTGGCCGTCGTTGCAATGACCTTCGAAATAGCTGAGAATGCGAGGTAGTCTGTCTGACCCTGAAAAGTTGAAATTACCTGATGACTTCTACAACATTATCGAGGTACAAGGCCTGTAAGGGCTTATGAGGGTCTGTATAGCATCGCAATGAGGACTCGCATATCTCACTTTCACGACCTGAAATTAGAAGTCAGAAAGTTTCGAATTAACTGTGAACATGGGCAGTGTGACTCCTTTACTACTGGAAAAATGATCTTGCAAAAGACCGTCACTTCAGCTAGTACAGAAGTCTCGATCGAATTTTCTGGATATGCAAAGATTTAAGCAGTGCTAGTCCAGTGCTAAGTCTTTAAGATTAAATTCAGACTGAGCTACCAAGATTATCATTCACTGAGAAAGCGAAAACTGGAATAAAACTCGAAGTGGAGAAGAAGCACTAGCCAAAAAGCACAATTATATTGTAATTATAACACCAACCAATTGAGCATCTCTGACCCATCCATTTCTCTCACATCGCCATGCCTTCATGCGGTTATAGATCATGAATTGTAGTGCCCCATGGACAGTACCAAATAACCCTGGCACGAATCCCTGGAAACAACAGATAATTTTTTTGTGTAATAAGCTCTGTCTTCAAATACGGGTAACAGCCTTCAGATGAGTTACTTGAGAGACCAAAAAACTTACCTGGAGCTTTATGTTTCTGAAAATTGCAGAATTCGAAGGGCTGGCAAAGGATGGAAACTCAAAAAGTCTTAAGAGCCTCTAACTGATCGCTGACTTTTTGTGATCAAGCAATTCAAAGACTTTGTATGAAGGCTCACTCTGTAGAGCCCTCGAATTCCTTCTTCTATATAGATCTTTCTCAAACAATCCACCATTCCTGAATACTTCTTTAGTGCACCTGACTCGTACTGCAAACAGAGCCTGAATATGACGACATTTCCTTTAGAAACTCGGTATGTCACAGTAGACTACTGTAAGAGATGGTACATCAATCAAAACGTAAAAAAGATATTTTTATAGTAGCCATGAAACAGATATGTATCTATGAACCTGGTTTTTGTTACCCAAATCGGATTAGTGAAGCACATCACAGCCGCTCCAGCAGCAAAACCAATGAGAAAATTATCAAAATTCTCATTGGGAGAACGGAATGGCAACACGGCTTTGATTTTGTGATACCTAAAAAGTCAGTTCTAATTTATATCAAATTTAAGAATATGAGGAATAAATCGTACCACTCCATGTAAAGACCCCATGACATGGCTGCACCGACCATGTTGGGTGTGAGGCCTTGATAAAGCCCCCGAAGGCCTTCCGCTCTGACAATACATTTAGTAGCGTGAAAGTAGCTATGATATCGAGGCCGAATGCTGCTGCCTTCATCGGCTGGAACAAAAGTAACGAATTTGTAGTCACTGATCAATCAATCGATCTTTAGAAGTAAAAAAAAACGGTTTCTCGCAACAATTAAGGGTTGCTTGCTATGACAACTTCTTCAACAAGCGAGTAAGAAGACTGGTAAGAATTCACCATTTAAGTTACAATCCAACAAATAACTACGAAAGCACAGCGCCACAGCGTTCAACTCGTGTTTAGAAATCAAGTAACTCTCATCACCCAGATGTTTTATCTCCGTTGAGGTCAACCGCCGCACAAGAAGGGTTTATAACGGCTAAATTACCTGAATAACGGATTTTGAGAAGATCCATGGGATGGCATACTGCTGTACTTACAACACCTCCTGCAAAACCACCAATGAGATGGTCGTATTTGCGTAACCATGATTCTTCTAATAACACCTCTTTAGCCATGGATACTGAAATAGACTGATTAGTTCGTAGCAACTTTCTACACGACAAAAGCTGTTCCCGTGAGATTGTTCGCAATGGAACGCAACGTTTAATTCGTGATCGTCATTTCACGAACGATATAATACTCAAAGCCTTAGCATTTCCGAGAACGAAGTCAAGCTCATCGCACCGCAACCGCTCGCCTATTACACATGTATTGCGACCACAATACGTTCTGTGCCGGAAACGTAGAATCGACTATAGCATACTATTCATGTAGGAAAAGAACTTTACAACCCAATCTCCAACGCATTCACCTTTCGAGCGTTACCGCACTGCCGACCTAGTGAATGAGCTTGAATATGTCATTGAACGACATGTACTTTTCCCAGAAATGACTACTTTTAATATTCAATATATTTTACTTAATAGACCTGTTTACTACATTCATCAGCATCACAGTGAATGGAAATATACCAGGATTTTCAGGACCTTCTGTTTGAACTATTCAAGTAATTACAATCTTTACAACTCTCGGAAATTATGCACACTTAAAAACCGCAGAATCAAAAAGGTGTTCAAACAGTATAGGTACAAATACCAGTAACACAAAAAACCGAACATAACCATTACAATGTGGAGGTGGCTGTTGAAAAATCACATCGGATCAAGACCGAGTTGTTGTTCAATAGCATTAACTTTCGAGTATATACAGAAGTATGTCACATCACAAGTAGTATTTTGGTTAGATAACATCAGATGTCGTTATCGGAACAATGCCACAACCCAGAATACCGTTGCCTGACCATCGTTTGGGAAAAATCTCGAGGCGAACTGCTCTTCCAAAACGTAGAACGGTAACTCTCAGTTTCTGCTGAAACACATTGTTGAACGATTGTGTTCGTCATTTTAACAAACAAGCTAATTAAACAACTCCAACTTGAAGATAATACTGTATACCCCTTCGAAGTTCGCTGTTGTATTGGAAACTTCCTTCATTTCCTTGAAATTTCCCGCATGCAAATCACCATATTGAATTATCAAATCATCAGCTCTCAAACCTCCCTCAGCAGCGGGTGAGTTCGGTATAACCGTTGTAACCTAAGATGAAAATTTCAGCATCACACCGTCTGAAAAAAACGTATCTGAATCAATTACTCGTGTTCTCACCTTTATAAAGGGTTTATTTGAAGTACGATGAACTGGCGGAGGATCAGGCTGAAACATATGAAATAATACCAAATTAACAGAATATAATGCCCTTTTGAAGTTTATACGAATACCATTCGGGGAGCATCAATCTTCCCGGGATCAGTGTTACAATGTTTTCCACAGCCTAATTCCGATTCCTGTTGCCGAACCTCAGCATGTGACTGTTCAATAGCCTTTTCTATTGCTTCTGTGAGAGCTTTGCGATCATTCCTAAATACCAAATGACTCTGTTCATTTAGCGGCTGGTCAAAATGGGAATAAACAAGCAAAAAATTCAGGATCCTAACAGCTACGAATTCTGACACCTTCCACCCACTATTTCTAGCAATTCGCAGTTCACTAACTGGATTCTTCACCGGACATTGTAATGTAGAAAAATTATTCGCAATAAATCGATAAAAAATCATTTTGCTGAGTTCAAATCACAACACTTTGACCTGTTATATCAAAGTATCAAGTTTGCATATAATCCAATTCAAAATGCAAACTCTAAGACCCCCATCAACAAGGAATTTAACACGATTGGATTTCGAAATAGAATAGTCGTGCCAAACAAAGCTTCCCTTGACAACCTTATTATTGATCGATAATAAAAAAAAATCCGACATTTAGCAGAAACTTTCAGGTCACATTTAATGTGGCTACCGTCAGGGACACTCCACTATTTGGAAAGTGGATCAACGCAAAAAAAAACCTTACCTCAAACAAATGATCTTATGACGAGCTTGGCGAACACTGTACACATCAATGTGACTGAATGGAAACCCTTCCTGATCCACGAGGGGTGAATCCATTGTAGAACCGTTCTGAAAGGTATATGAACCAATGACAACTCCCATTTGACGGAGAATGCACACTGGCCTGTGGCACCCACTTTCTTCAGAATCTCAAAATTGTTTTCAATTTCTGCATCAAGTTGATCTCTTTTTTCTATCAACTGCTTCGCCTCCTCTTTTGCTCCCATCTCTTGAAATCACCAGTCATAAAACGTCTAAGACTCATCTCTTAGGAGTCTAGGAAAAAAAAAACGAATGTTGCTTAGAAAAATATTGTAATTTAGGTATGGCATCTAACCTTATCAGAGGAATAGAGTAGTTGACCAAAAAGCAGACACAACAGAACATTTATTGATGGTAAGAAAAAAGAACAAAGGAACGTCTTAGCTTATCCAACATAACCACGAAAACGAACGAATACCTACAAATGCTCGAAAGATTATTGATTTTAACGACGACAATCAAATAATTCCATTAACTCAGCTACGCAGACACAGAGTTGACTAAACTACACTGCCAGGAAACTTCTCCAATCATTGTATAACCACTAGAGGGTGATATGTGATGGTGTGTCGCAACCATACAAAAAAAGCTGTTATGACTTCAATACTACGGTAATTCAGATCATAAACGATGAAATCAATGAAAAGGGAACAAAAAGTCAACGATTCTTGCCGTCTTTAAGCTAATATCGTACTCAAATGAACAACAAAACCAATGTTCCAATGTTCCAGAGAACAACTGCAATTAGTTCAACAGCAGATGACGAGCAGCTTCAATTGGCCATCGTCTAGATGACACGAGTGTTGCTTCAAAAGCCTCGATGAGAACCGCGCCCTCCCCGATAACCGTTTCCCATACCACTAAAATACAATTGGCACTGTTACAATGTGTCTTGTATACTTTCGTCCACAGTACACTTTAGAAACTAGCTCTCTGAAGCGTCTTCGAGACAGCCATCAACAGCCTACAATTTCGGCCTGAACCAAGTAAGATCACCAGGTTTATGACCCCTCAAATCTTATGAGAACAAGGCTCACTCGGGTTTTAATAACAACCCCAATTGCTCAATTGCAAAGTTTCACGCATAATAAGAAAACGGGTCTGGATTAGAGTGTAATATCCGTCCCGCCAATGAAATATGCTCACGTTGGCTTTCGATTTCCATATCATGAATACACCTCCCTCAACACCTCTCCTCACTAAGGATACGAGAAAACACCATTTTTGATGACTATGGTACCCCTCTCCCCTTCAAACGTTTATACAATCCACTGTGACGATCACGATTACGCTGTTTACCTATACCAGTCAGCGACACTCTCAAAAAACACTCCCTTTCCCACATACACTCTCGGGGCTAAAAATCTGAAATAACAGTGATAAGCGGAAGCAAATTCTAGTATAACTTCACAAATACTGATCCAAACCTCACGCAGGCTACGCCTTACAACTGTCGTACGCTTCAGAGAGTAGTTACCTGCCGATGTACTGCAGTCCGAAAGCAACTGTGTACTTCCAATGTCTTCTGTGAGCCAAGTGCTACTTGTCTGACACACACAATGTGATGTGATTATCAAATCACATACACATTCAACAGAAATGTGTCAGTGTGCTGTAATATCTGATTAATATAATGGTTTGCATGTTTGTTGTAATGTAATGCTTTAGTGTGATTGTCACATGTGATTGCTGTTGTGGCTGCTTGTGATATCGTCACTTCCACATGTGAAAGCCGAACCAAAAATCTTTTATCAAAGCATGAAATCACAACAAACCGACACCTCGATTTAATAAAATGCATTAATGTTCTAACAAACCGTCTACTCCCCCGGAGCCCACCACGAGAACCTCCTCGTGGTGTTCCGTTGGCACCACCTTCAGCATGTTCTTCGGCATCGCCACCCTGCCGTCGGGATGGGGTAGCATAAGCCAGCTTCACTATGTATGGAGTCTAAAGAAATTAATGTCTTTTATTTCAAAAGAAAAATCATAAGGAGGGCGCTAAGAACATGCGAGATTGCAGCTTTCTTACCTTGCCGAGTGGGCTCATGACAGGAGTGTGATTCACAAGAGCAAGAGCCTCATTCGCCTTTTCAATACTTTCCAATTCAACGATTCCTGATGACGATCTTTCACTGCGTCCAACAAAAAGAGTAACCGATTTCAGCTCTGGAGCACCGCGCTCAGCAAAAACCTAAGCAAAAGAAAGCTGATGAAGGATGCTAGAACCAGTGCATTTGTGAACGAAAATTTGAAAGATAAGATAGTAGAAATGAGTGCCTGTCTAATCTTCTCTTCATCCATATCGGCAGGAGCGTTGTACCAGTGCAGCATTTTAGATGGATATATCAATCGGTTTCGTGCGGCTGCATCTGGAGTAGAAAAGCGCTGCAGGGCAGACATCGAATAATCACGGTATGAAGGAGATCCATCAGGAAGGTCGAACGGGTCGCTAAACGATCTTAACTTACGGCTGTACAAACGAAAAAAGGAAAAGATTTTAAAATGATGTCCAATATTTTTATGTTTTTATTTTTATGTTAGCCCCCAGCAAATAGGAAAAAAAGATATTATCGAGAAACCAAGATTCCTATATCCTAGATTTCACGAGTTAATTCAACACTTACATAACGTCTCTCACGGCAGGCTGAATGCTTGGTTTTAGCTGTAGCGTCATTCCAAACAACGTTATTCCTTGCAAGTACTTGATAGCGTTAGCAACCTTCAAATAAAGCAATTATTTTTTTCCATAATTATAGCGGTACAAGTGAACTTGTGGACGTACCGCTGTTGGAGTTCCAAGTTCAACCATTGCCGTATCTTTCTTTGTAGCCATGAAGCGAATCTATAAAAGAATCTTGTTATCTCAGCTTGAGTAAGTGGTATAAACTCAAAAGACTTACTCTGAGGACATTTCCGTATTGGCACAGTAGATTGAATAGTTTTTCACAATTAATCTTTTCATGGTCGACGCCGTAAATCATCAGTACACATCCCTAAAGAGAAGCGTTCTTGGAGGTTGACAAATAACCTTACAAGGCATTGATAAACTTACATTTCCACCAACAGGAGGAGAATGCGCCGAGGGGTCAATGTCACCGTAACCTCCTTGATAAGCAGCAGGAAGAGGACGTAACGCACCACCTGAATCATGTTTATCTAAATGCATTTTAGACAAAAAGGTAGAGAACTGCAAACTGACGTGGTGGATATCCTCGTGGTGGCCCACCGTATGAGTCGTAGCCTCGAACATTCTGCAAAACATATTAGAGCGAAGGAAGCCTTTTTGGTGAAGACTTTACAATATCAGGATGATGAATTTATGACGAGGTAAGAAAAATTGTATAATTGACTACACGATGAAATAGAATGTAGGCTTACCGTTGTCCCACGAAAACCGTAGCGATCGTCGCCATAACCATTGCTTTCTTCTACACCTCTACCTGGATATCCTCCAGGCTTTGCATAGGCGAACCCTGCCGGACCATTGCACGGTTCTGCAAAAGCACTAATTTTATCTAAAAATCCAGAACGTCAAACACGTGGCACACCTCCTCCGGGCAAAAGTGTCTTCCTCTGCGATCGTGTTTCCAGACCTTTATGTTCTAAAAAGAAACCGTCACTGTTTTGGCGATGTTAAGGACATAAAACCAGTATTTATAAACGTGAAAAAAGATAGATATTGAAGGCAAAGTTTAACCTTTGACTGCATCGCCGAGTGTGAAATCCCATTGGTCAGCATCTTGACGCGTCACCTTCACGTAATCTGGCTGGAAAGTTAAAGTTAAGTTATATAATCGGTGAAGGTGGAAATCTACTGGACATCATACCTTTGCGAATTCCACTTTCAACGTGCAACATCCTGAGTAGATATCTGCACCATTGATCGCATGCTTTACTTTTTTGGCATTCTCGGCACTTTCAAACTCGACAAGAGCTTGCATCATTGATTTGCGAACAATGGCTATTCTCAGCACCTTTGCGTGTGGTTCACAGATTTGGTGGATGACCTAAGAGTCCACATAAAAAATAATGTTAGTCAAGATTTATCCTCTTTCAAGGATAATAATTTCATGTCAAAGNAGCAGATCTGAGAAAGCCTTCGATGCGCGACTATTCAACTAGTAGTACACAACCCTTTTCTTCTTGATAAAGCTCACGCACCACCCAATGAAAACGGAACCGGTAACGCACACTGCATGATAAAAGCGGACGTGGTAACCGCCTACTCCTGGAAATGAGTGGCACAATGGGTAGCTAGTGGGTACAATGGTGCACCCGATGCACGCGGCACATTGTGCGGCGAATTCGTGGTGATTTGGGCGACTCTGGCGTTTACCATCAAGACATAAAAGCATATACACAAAGAGCGACGAAACTAAGTGCATCGATTTGATTAATCTAAGGAAATCGTGTATTTATTCGCTGCGCAGTTTGCCGCGCGCATCTCCGTACCACTGTTCGTCCCTCGAAAATGAGTAGTAACTAAATAAAATAGATGTTTTACACGTCGCGACTACAAGGCACGTACATTTTCACCTTCCACGTCAACACTGCATTCGGGGAAGGCTCCTCAACTATACGACCGTCAGTCGTTTATACTCTATTAGAGCAACTAGCCGGACAAGTTTACAGACACGTTTATGAGAAAGTTTCGCTTTATGTTCCGCACAACTGACCGACGATCGTCGTCACAAGCGAGTTTCAATCAAGCAGTCACTTCTTCCCAACTCCCATAGGGAGAAGCCCCTGCACGATCTGGGGAACGGGAGATGAGTGTTGAACATAAACGCAACAATGTTCTTCTCTTGGAAGTAAAAGATTTGCTGGTCCGCTCTAATCCAGAACCGCACCCGAAGGTTTGCAGCTCCCAGGCTCAATGCCAAACTGTATGGCTACCATCTAAAACAATAAGCTCCAGAAGCTCGCTCATGCCGGAGAATAGTTTCTGTCCCTCGTCCGTATCATAGCCCATCTTTTTAAATCCCCCGTTCTTTCACATCCGACTACCTCATTTCTAACAACTCAAGCGGTTCCCGGCCGAAGAAATCCACCAAGTTCGCTGACCTCAATTATGCCGAAGCAGCCTTTCTCAGCTTACAGTTCTACCTTTTCTGAGAATGAGAAAAGCCAAATTGCTCTCTCAGTTGAGGATTGTCATGGATATTAGGATGATAAAATCGTTCAATGAGAGCTTGGAGAAATTCTTTGAATCGCGAAGAATTTCCAATGCATTCGAGTATATCAAGCCTTTGCATCAACTTAATAGTATCTAGTTTTGACTTCGTTTTGAATCCTTCGCTTAAGATGCCAATTTCATCGGAATGATCAAACTTACATGAACATCTATTGGATATTGTGCATTGTACACAGTGATTACAAGCACTTTACAGGGGGTTTCCGATTCGAAACCCAGGCGCTGAATATTCTGTGAAGTGGAGTAGTTGAACAACGCTGCGTCTCCAGCAACGAATATGAGATTGGACGCCGCAAATGTGACACAAGCTCGAGCGGCTGGAATTATTGCCATTTAGTGAAAAAAAGACTGCTGATATTAAAATAATGTGGATATCTGATCTAGCAATGAAGAACCGAAATGCTTCAGAAAGGTTAAAAGCGAGAACAGTTAGGATCACCTTCGATTTCTTCGAACTCCACCAACGCCATCTTTTGGGCAGGTATCACTGTCACATATGCGATTAACCCAAACGTTCCAAGCGCTTCTATCAAGTCCGCTTCGGTTGCCTTAAATGGCACATTGGCAATGTAAAAGCCAAACTAAGGTGCAGAATTGGTATGTATGTTCCGATGAAGTAAATAGAAGACTTCAAACCTTTGGGTTGAGATTGCGCACATGAACGACAAGGGATGGTTCGGGATTCGTTGGATCGGCAAGCTCATCGCGCCGAAAGCGCTTCATGGGCGGAATACTTCAAAAAGAAATACAATTAGAATATGAAGAAATAAAAGAAAACGGGGTGAAAGTGCAGATGAGCGGGATTGCACGTTTGTTCCACGTTGAGCGTTAGAGTGCAAAGAAGGGGAGCAGCAGACTTTGCGATTTAATAGTTGCTTTTAGACATCAATGATTCAACCGACGTGCGTCCGTGCGACGGCGACGCTAGACAGGTTTTGACGACACTTGCACGTGATCCATAAGCGTACAATGTTGCCAACAAGTAGCTAGCGCCGCTCTCGCTCGCACGCACGCACGTCGGTTGGACCGTTGAAGTCTCAAAACACTAATAATGGTGCTTAAGAACGTTTTTAAGCAAAGAAATATAGGTCCTTTTTTTGATCCAAGCAAGGAAATCTTCCCACGAACGCAACAAAATCTACATGCCCGTCCGTGAGAATTTGCAAGGATTCGCTAAGGGACCTCTGTTGGTACGATACCACGGCTGTGGCACCGCCCCAAACCGAGACGTACTGTGTTGGGTAAAAGTTTGGTTAGGGTTGGGGTGAAAGAGGTTGGAACCAAGTTGGAGGATGAAGGTCAATAAAAAGCAAAGACGGGATGCATTTGCTTAGCTGTGTGATGCTAAACTTTGTAAGCAATTTTCGCTACTATGGTTAGGGTTGATATGGTATCAGACTTGTCAACAAAACTGAACATGTTGACGAATCATTTCGTGAATAATGCGAGTGATTAAATTGACTGGGATGAACGGCCACAGCCGTGGTATCGTACCAATAGAGGTCCCTTAGCGAATCCTTGCAATAGTTGGCAAATTGCCACAGACGGGCATGCAAATTTTGTTGCGTTCATCTTCCCACTCACCACGGTGCTCCTCTCCAACTAAGCTTGAGTAAAAACTATATTCCTTGGTCTAAGAACGGTGCTAAGTGGGTTGGGGGGGGGGGGGGCCACGGGGCG